>JAULBU010039362.1:0-34825 GCA_032358235.1 Odonthalia washingtoniensis | reverse complement strand
CTAGTTTATTCACAGCCATAGTAATTCAAGAATGGTTACGAGGGGTAGGAGACCTATGCTAGATCAAAATTGGTTATCTTTCATGAACATGTACAATCCATGGACCAGCCCGACTAGAGAATGGAAAAAGGCTTTTAGGGAGAGAGCAGCGGGCTGTCGTAGTCCTATCCTCCAGTCGGTAAAGCAAACTATACACTGTAGGAAAAAGGTTTCTAGGTCACCAAGTGTGGATTCCAGAAACCGAGTAGCCCAGCAGCGTGCCGAGAGATAATTCCAAGAGAGTTCGGCACGTACCTCTTCGTTGAAATCGATTTTAGACACCATGAACGGTGCATTTGACATCCGAACTCCCTACGATGATTGTAAAGATCAGAAAAAATAGCGTCGTGTCCACCATGTCTTGCCAATTGTCACGAGGGCGGCGATCGTCCAGTGGATGAATGAGAAGGTGGACTAGAAATGGGGAGAAGTACATCGCGTCAAAAAGAAGTCAAACAGTTTTCACAAAAGTTTGAAAGCTGTTGTAATGCAAACATTGTGCATTACAGGTGACAGGATACAGGGAGTGTGGAATATGATAATTCCAGTGGTGATGTTTTGACAAGTGATGTAACCACGTAAATAACGATAGTCATGGAAACTGCAACGAAAATCGTTACTGCTAAAAGTGAAGGTTCGTCGAGGTGTGAAGTTTTGTCTTTCTTCTGCGATTACTGTAACTTTAGGCCTTGCAAAGCAACAAAAATTATGTTTACAGTATGATCATAAGTGACCAGACCACCCATATCCCGTATATAAGAATATCGATAATGTTCAAGTGCAGTCATCCATGTACAATTATCATATTGTTGATCAATTAGCCTGTGAGGGGAAGGATGGAGCGTGTGAAGTGATATCTATTCCACGTCTCTTAACACTCATTGTAAGCTTGCGAGATCCGGAAAGGTCCGCTTGAGTCTGCTGAAAGGGGTGTAAATTGATATTGGCGTGTGTCGAGATCTCTGTGAAATTTGTAAAATCTTGACGAGAGAAACTGTAGGTAAAAATGATGTATTTAACGCAGACAAAACGCACTTTGTGATCAATGTGGAAAATGGCAAAACTCTCTTGTTTAGTGGAAAGGACGATCTTAAGTACGTTGAATATTATGTGACGAAGAATGATTTAGGATGGAAATTAGACTCAGTGGCGTTTTTGATGCTCACATTGACCTCCGTCTGCAGTCTTCAAAGAAAAATTCCGACCCCATCCTATTCAGCTCGTGGAAGATTATGTCGTAAATATGACGTACATATCGGTTACTAAAAAATAAATGGAGAGAAAAGTTATGGCGCAGTACCTATACAAAAAATTATCACAAACATCCTACCTCATTATAGACGTTGTTCTGTTTGTTTGGATGATTTCAGTAGACATAGCTGAACTTGAGAGCTGCTTCCAACAGAAAAGATCAAAATGGAGGTGTCCTAATTACCTCCAAATGCAACGAGCCTGATTAATCTGCAAAATAGCTTTGATATCCAAAAGTTGGAGCGGACTTGGACTACTCACTGGGAGAACCAAAACAGATTTATCTCCAACAGGAAGTGGAACGAAACCTTATGTAGACATGTAAATCTGGGAAGTACTTCTTTCTCAGGATTTCATCCCAAGTAATGCGGGAGGTGAACCAACAGCGCCACGAATATGACCTTTCATATTCTCAAAATTCCGTGATCATCAGGGGAAGGTTTTAGTCACCTCTATACGGAATTATGTGCACGTTGTTACAGTTACGCTACATACATCTGCGCGAATGGTCACACTTCATTTCGGTACAAACTTTACTCATTGAACTACTGTAATTTACGTCAAAACTGTACGCGGCTTGTGAAAAACACGTACTATGTGCACCGTACTAAGTATGGCATGTGCATGCTGCATACGGGGAGCAATCTAGTCCACCAACACTCCTTTGAATGACTCTCCCCTGTGATGAACTCCAGGTAGTCCAAGGAGGGGCTCATGGGATTTATGATGCAGTGGAGGAAACTTGTGACCCCTACGACTACGACGCAAAAACTACTCAATAGAGTATTTACGCTGTGAGAATTTCGTACTGCTTTTCATAGGTTTTTACATAGGATGTTTTACCACGAAGTTTGAGGAACATCGACAACCGCAACAGAAGTATGGTCAAAAAATGTGATTTTCTCACTTTTCAATATCAAATTGCCACACCAGGCGTTAAGAATGGTAGAAACAAACCGTTGAATTATTTATGATTGACCTACCGGATGCGACAATGTTACATATGGCATCGAAATTTGGTGAAAAGAAGAGAAACTTCGACGAACACCGAATAGAGCACCAACATTTTGTGGTACGTCCTTCCATGGAACTATTATGCCAGGCATTCAATTTTTAAAAGAGTTTAGATTTAAGAAGAATAAATTGGGAACAATTATGAACATGTTGGAATGGCCAGGAGTTACGTCAAGGAATACATATAGAAGCGAAGAAGCGATAGGATGACAGACGCATTTTTTACCGTTTCTTTCACACTTCGTTGGATTGAAGTAGAGGAATCCTACGGAATGCTTAGTTCAAATATGTCAGAAATAGTTTTGGAACTGGTTGATTGTTCCACAGATGAATACAGCTAAGTAATATAATTACGAAGTCAAATATTAGCGATCCAGCAATCAGAAAAATTACGGGAAAGGTATTAATGAATCTGGTGTCTGACTTGATATATTTTCGCTCAAATCACATAAAGTCAGTAGAAGTGTATTTCAAAGGACGGACACAAAACTTCTAGACACCCGTGTCTGTGAGTCCATTCAGATGCATAGCCATATCGCACTGTGTGTATGGGACCTTTGCAACGTCGTTAGCATATCCATCAGGGCTTCAATAGAGAATTGTCACTGTACCTCGCATAACTACCAGGGATTCTAGGGAGATTTGTCACTATCTCTACCGTAACTACTAGGGCGGTTAGGGAGGTTTGTGTCTGTCCATGGCATAATAACCTGGACGGTTACGGAGAACTGTAGCTTTCCCTAGCATAACTACCAGGGAATCTATGAACAATTTTAACCATCTCTACCATAACTACCAGGACAATTGCCACTTTCCCTAGCATATATACCAGGTATGTTAGGGACAACTATTACTGTCCTAGTCCCATTACCAGGGCTGCTGGGGACAATTTTCATTTTCGATAGCATAACTACCAAGACTGATTGGGACAATTGTTACGGTCCCTCGAATAATGACGAGGGCTGCTGAGGATAGTTGTTTCTATCCCTAGCATAATTACCAGGGCTGTTTGGGGACAATTATCACTGTCCCTAGCATAATTACCAGCGCTTTCAAGGGGCAACTGTTAATTTCCTCACTTTTCATTGTATCTGTTTGTAAAGGGAAGCCCATTGGCCACCATCATCATTATTATTAATTTCATCGCTCTGTCCAACTACTTGGGATCTATTTAGACAACATCTGTATTGTAACCAATTCATATCATTAGTAAGAGGTTAAATTGTGTTGTTCCGTCAAAATACATGAACCATTCTTTTTCTTGCTGTGAAATGTTCAAACCCAAATCATGGAGACGGTTCAGTCTCTCCTCCGTTTTCAAATGAATAACTGTTGTGGTCTATCTCATCATTTTTGCTCCATCGCAAGAAAATACATCTATGGAAATCATCTATATAATCTACTCCTTTAGCTATCTACATGTATTTAACGAAGGCATACTCTGTATCTGATTCATCGCCTTCCCATTTAGTCAGCAACAAGGCCCTGACCTGGCCAGTCTAATACACAACTGCTTTGAAATCTGTAGATTCTTCCAACAGTACAAAAGAATACTTTCCATCTTTTAAATTACCGTGAGACTTAGACTCGAACAGTCTTTGAAAAAATGTACCATCTCTTTGCAATGTAACCAGATTACCTGCGTCATCTTTGTCTTCGACACTGCAATAATGACTACCATAAATCTTTCCGGTCTTAACCATTTTAAGTTCTGTTAAAAATTCAAAATACTGTCGTACCTCCTGCTACCTTCATCCTTCAGTAAATGTAGTAATTCTTCACCTCCCTGGTCACATGTATGTGTGAATAAGTCTATGACATCAGAATGGTAAATGTTCTGTTCCTCCGTCAGACATGATTTTGGGATGAAATTGTCGACATGAACCAATTTATATTTGACGAAATATAGAAGCTCTCTCAATTCCCTTAAATTGACAACAACACCTCGTGCCACTAAACAAATTTTACGTTTAGAACAATTATATAGGCTATCAACAATCTCTGCTTCTTGACATCTGCTTGCAGCCGATAAATCTAATCTGTTTCCAACTTTTGTAACAGTCTCCTTTACTGCTGTACTTTTTCTTTTCCATGTTCTTTGATACCGTTGCTTAAAAATTAGATGGCGATTCTCGTAATGATATGCACACAGCGTTTGAAGATTTCCAAATTTTTGAATGTCCTCGTGAATATAATTTAAGAAATTAACCTTCGAAGTGCATGAACCACTTGGATGATACTTTTCAAATTTATCTTTCATTGATTTTATAAATGTTTTTACGGATGCTTTTAATGAGAAAACCTCTGATTCTGTCCACTTGCATGCACCTAATCTTCGTGAGCACCATGTCAAAATATCAATATATTGTATACATGTAGATGTAATTGGTGCGTGTTGTTCACCGCAGGATCTTTCTATATACCCCGCCACAAATTGTAACACTGTTTCGATACATTTAAGGTTCTTAGCCTCCATAATTCCAGTTAATCCGTCTGTCTTGTACAGACCATTCAGTTCAGTTCTGCTTTCCTTCCTACAGAACTCTACATGAAAATCAGGTATTTATGAATATTGAAGCAATTACTATATTCATGGATGAGAGGTTTCAAAGTGTGCTTCTTCTGCGGTAAGTACCACAGAGCCAATTATCTCCACCCTCGGGACGAAGTATCGGCCGCCATTGAGAAACTAAAAAACCACCATCCGCCATCTTTTATAACAATGGAAGACATTTGCAACGATGAAATACCGGATGAAGAATATGAAGATGTACCTGAAGAAGGAGAAGAAGATGTAGACCAATGGGCAGTCGTAGATGATGGTGGCGATTTGACTGACATAATAGAAGAATATGGGAAAGAGTCTGAATCAAAATTGTCAGAAACGGCACTGGTACATTGTTGCAAGACCAACATGAATACGGACAAGAAAAAGCGTCCTTGAGAGTATAGAACAAATGAAAGAACCTAAACCAGAAATTACAAGTGTTTAATTTCACGGAAAAGACAAATCATCATCGTCAGGGATAAAGCCACAGTAATTATTAAATATTCAAAAGAAATGTAGATTTAAATTTAGAGGAAAATTAAATGGGACTAAGGAATATACAGATCATGACATGGTCCAGTCATTGGAGGAAGGGGATCCTACCATAACTACACCTCGTGGTGAAAAAAGATTTGAAGGTGTCCGAATAGACACGTATGCAAATCGGCGTTCCTTTATGTGATTGTTGATGTTGAGAAGGAATTGGTAGCGTTTGATGTGATGAAGCTGCTATAATGACAGTGCTAGGTTGTTGTCGATACTGATGGTGATGGAGATGAAGACAAGAGGAGGAGGAAAATGCAAATGATGATCGACGAAGAGCCAAAGTGGGACGTGGATTATTACATTCTTGCTGTGAACCGGCGTCAGAGTCTGAACGGCGAGGAAAGGGGCGTGCAGATGAGGGTATAGTGACTTCATCTTGTAGATGATGACATGGTCCAGGAGACGTGACTTGTTGCCCTGACTGATGCTTCTGCCGTAATTGGAGTTGATGAATGTGATGATGTGTTCGTGGGAGTAAATAAAGCTGTATTTTTTGTTGTTAACTACCCATTCGAACTGTTATTTCGAGCTCTAGAACCACCATTTTGGGCGTCCACAACGGGAACTTCACATCCACACTGCGCACAGGCGTGCGCAACGGGATCATCGGTGCACTAATGCTGAGTCGTTCCTACTTCTTTCCCCCTTCCTTTTCCCCAAGCAAAATGCTAATTACTATTAGTATTCCTTATCCTCCTTTATTCGTCCGAAATTGGTTTCTCCCTCTCCTCTGATCTTCTTCCTCGTCGTAGGCCTGAGTGGCGTACGTGTTATCAATACGTCCTTACGCCTAGAAATGTCTAGTCGTTTTTGCAGACGTTCTATCGAAACCACACTAGTTAGTGTGTATGATCTCCTGCCCTGGCGTCGCGGCTAGTAGGTAATTAGATTAATCGTGCAAAAATGACTTGACTTTTCATCTAAATCGCGTGCGGTTTCATTACACGGTGTTCATTCTCCTAGTTGAACCTGAATCAGGTTTGGTCTGCAAGATTACCTGTTTCTGATGCTTTCGCGTCAATGGGTTTAATTCTTTATTCGTACCTTTTCATCCTCCTGACAAACCGTAGAGGATCTTCATCACATAAGTAATTTGTCATTTCCATCTCAGTAATGCCGAGATTGCTACACGTGTAGTGTAGTTCACTGCTCAACAAATGACTAGTTATTGACCAACCTGACACTGGTTGCGCCCAATCTTAATTGGTGTGATTAAACAAATATAGTAATAATTAGAATTACCTCACTCTCACTCCCCAATTGGTGTGATTGATCAAATACATTACTAAATAGTATTACCTCGCCTACATTTAATTCCAACGTGTAAATGTTCCCCCTTTCGACTACAGTAATCAGACCTTTCTAAAGATCTTGAATTAATTGAATAAAGTTTCCCTCAAACAGAATAATAGGTGAGCACTGTAACATCATCATTTTCCGCGTCACCATGTGTCGTTCAGTCACCCATGAGACTTGTCTATGAGGTCATGTGGCGTTGTGCCCCTTTTCAGACTCCTTCTGTCGTACACCCTTACTTGATTTGTTCTCCTCTTTTGCAAACAAAGGCTTATTCTTTACATGCTGGTGGTAATTATTCGTACAGTCTTGGCCCAATAAGAAAATTTATATCACCAATTTTTTCATCCTCACGCAGAAGCGTGGCAGTCAGTCCCAGTTTACAATGTAACTTGATGACTCCAATGATCTTACGGATAACAATTGCAGGCCCAACATGCACCTCATCGAGCAGCAACAGACCCCATTTTTTCTTCAATTCATCAAGCATTCGTTTCAACTCCGCAGCGCCTGCCGTTCACTATATGAAATCATAGCATATGTCTCGACCGTAACATCTTCACAATAACTATTCTCCGAACCTCCAGACAACGCGACAAATCTCCCCACCTGGACACAAGGAATCGTGCTCCTTGTTGCAAACTGGTTGCGCCACTGTTCAACAGACACAGAACTTGTACAAAGACACAATATTGGATTTTCAACTGTACATACCTCTGTGACGCCCACGAAACTTTTTCCAGCATCACATGGTAGCAAAATGACACCTGACCTCGCGCGTCCATTTCCAAACATGTTTTCAAGACTTTTTTCTTGGTAAGACCTGCTTTTTGCCCTGGGACTTAGATCTGAGTTGATGCTTTTGTTGACAGTATCATTTCTAAAATAGTACTCCATTAGAGGATGATCTATTTCATTACCGCGCCACTTCACATGTTAAACTTATCCTCCTCGAATTTCAAACTGAAATATCTTTCTAGCAGGATCAGAGAAATTTAGCAGGTAGTCATACTCATTGTCGTCGTCGTCGTCACCGTCACCCAGAGGGAGGTCAAGTGCTGTTAGTGCCGCTTTATCGTCCGCCTCGCGTCCTTCAAAGACCCAATTATCCTCCTTTTCCTTCTTCTCCTCCTGTTCACTGCCGTCTTAATGAATTACAGCCGATGCAATCGTCCTGTCCGCGAGCAAAAAGTTAAAAATTGATTCATCATAATTTTTAACAAGATATCTTTCATACTTGAAAGTAACCTGCCCGTTGACACCTTCTGTTCCATGTTGTTGTTTCTGCCCCGTATATGCTCCAGTAGTTGCATCAAGCACACCGCCACATTCCTGCCCACCGCCGAAAAGAGAGGCGGACGATGTGTTCCAGGAGATATGAGCTGATGAAGAAGCAGCGCCAAAGAGGTTCGCAGAAGCTCCAAACGCAGAAAATGGTACAGCCCATGTTGACTTAGGCTGATTTTTGATAAATTCTACAGACGCCATGGTGATTCATCGATGAAACACAAGCGGATGATAGACCAAACATTTTCGATCGTCAAAAAACATCCACAAAATATTCATTAATTTGAGCATGACGTGACCGTTTACATTACGGAATGTGAAAAACTGAAAAATAGTTTTTGTAGGTGAAGAAGAGCAGAATCTGCTCTTTAAAATATAATACTCTAATGACAGCATTGTTGAAAGAGTATAATTTTATTATACTCTTTCAACACTGCTGTTATTCGAGGTTTACATGTGCACACATATACAGATATGTTTGTTCTGCTTCTGTTTTGAGGTCAATTTTTCACGTGTGCACGTGTACGTGCACATGTATGCACATGTGAACAATTTGACTCCAAAAAACAGATGCACAAGAAACATATCCGTAGAGCAGATCGGACCGGACCGCACTATAGGACCGCGGTTGTGCGCGCACAACCAATTTTTTGAATCTGTGTTTAGTATCACAGTACCTTTTACAGCTGGCTTTTTTTGACAGGAGCACCATCTGTCATCTAACTATACGGCTTTAAGAAAATGTTTAATGGGGGTGATCAATCACACCCATATCGAAAACCGAAGGGAGGAAATGTAATCGCCGCAGCATCAGATAATTTTTTCCATTTGTGGGGCGCATCGGAGGTGACCGGCGGCGGTGGCAACAGGTCAAATCATTTAATATTTTATTACTAATATTAATATTATTAAATTAAACTTCTTTTTTTGAAAATTACTATGATAATTCAAAATTTACATTGTAAATTTTAATATCAAAACATTACACTAAATACTCTTTAAAAACAATAGAGAACTTGGATATGTGAAACATATCGATCAAGAAAAAATTTTCAGGTTCAAAAAATGAAATCATCGCCCTGCCCTTCAACTTTACATGGTGCTCACCACCCTAAACCCCAATCGCCCCTTTTTTGTTTTCTGATTTTTTGTCGATGCAGAGGTGATGCTTTATGTCACATGGTTCTGTTCTCGGATTGTCTGAATTAATTGGTTACGATTGGTGGGTGTGTTGCGGCTGGAACGATTCATACAGCTTTAGTTATGGCAGATATTTATGGATACGGACAGAGATGTGACGAGGGAGTGCATGAAGCAATGGATGAGTTGCTCGGTATGGATTGGAAGGTCACATACATCAAGGTTGTGCGTGCGATTCTTTACGAGATATGCTAAATGCTTCATTTTGAAGCACCGTTCGTTGTTAATTCTGTTGGTTCTGCATGCGAAAAGGGACGAAATATGTGAAACGCCCCTAAACCCTAATCGTCCGATTAAAAAAAAGCTTTTTCCCTTTTTTACATGAATGAAATTTTATGTAAGTTTTAAATCACACAACTAGCAACTATTTTCATTTTTAGACAATTCTGTCAAAATGGTTTTTTCACTTTCTCGGCTGCATCTCATGTGGTTCTGCCGAGATATGGGTTGTTTTAGTCCCATTTTTGGACAATTCTGCCCAAACATTGGATTTTATTACGACAAGGGATTTTTTAATAACAGAAAATAGGTATAATCAGAGATACATCGTTTCAATAAAAATACTTGATGACAATTATTATGCAGGTAAGCTGCCATTTGAAATTAGAAGAGACGATCTGTATTTAATAATTAAGTTTTAATTAATGAGGGCCTAAATGAACAACTTTTTAAGTTATATAAATATTTTGCCTCTTTACAGTATAACGTACTGACATCAGCTGCGAATATTTGTGCAAAGAAACGGAAGCTTCAATTACAAGTGCTTCAATGAAATACAAGTTCAACTAATAGTCATGTGTGAATAGTGTTGTAAACTGACCATATAAAGACACATATATTATAGGGTTACCCTAGTCGTTATCTGGCAAACTTGCTAGTTATTCAACCTATAAGGGTTCCTAGAAACGAAGTGTTAGCTATCCATTTTGACCCTAGCATGTATAGGAAAGTTTCAAACGTCCCTAGTAATTGCTGACATGGAAACATAGACCCTCTAATTGATTCATAGGTCTCTAGTACCAATCTAGCAATTTTTCTAGGCAATTTCTAATACCTAGGTGATTTAGACAAATTTAATAAGTCCGTAGTAATGCACTTCTACTGACGTCAACTCCTGTAGAAAGTTCGAAGCACACTAATAGTGCGCTGCATAGTATGCAAACCAATTCAAAAGTCGCGTAACTGTTTTCTTTTTCTACTAATGTTTGTCTATCAGCTTCTTTCATTCGGATGTTGGTTACAAAAATGTATATATAATTAGGAATTAACATATATATAATTTATTTTAGTGGAATTATCTGTCCTCTAGTTTAGATTTGTAGCCATTATTGAAATTATGAGCCATTATTATTGTATGTATAAGACACAAGCATCGCTTTAGAACCTCTGTAGGGTGTATATGTTCTGAGATCCATCTTTGTAGTGGTTGATTTATGCGGGTATCTTGGTGGTAAATGCTATGGAGAGGATGTTTTCGACATATAGTTTTTCCGTGTCTGGAAAACCTGAAGTACGATACCAACAACGTACATAGCAGACAAAGTTGCCTCCATTACAGAAGGAATCAGCTGGCTGGAAATTGCGTTATGCAGATTTGGAATGAATTTTGATTATATTGTTGCATCTTTGGAAGAAATTCTGATCAGTAATATTGTGTATGCGCATTATATGATGGTTGAAAATCGTTCTCACAGATGTTGGAGATAAGAAGTCAAAAATATGAAATAAGAAATGATGCGATAGAACTGGAACTAAAAATTGATCAGTTAAGTCTTCATGGCAGTGTAGTAAATTATATAAACTTTCATACCCATTCATGAGGTAGTAAACCATATTTCTGTTTTGATGTAAATTTTATTGCCATTTATTTTATTGTATCATTGAATAAATTACACCCAACCAAATAATTATGCAGTGTTCATGTATATTAAGTGAGAGATGTACAAAATTAACCATCATGTTAAACTATCATGAAAGCATAGCTCCCGAAGGTATACGAACGTTGATTAGGTATTGTGGTAACCTCAACCTTCAACAAATAAGTAGATATTACGACCATATAATTGAATCTGTTCCTTGATGGGTGTGACTTTGATAAATAAATTTCTTCCTTAATTTATCCATAATTCCCCGAATAGATCAATTGGATTTGATAATTTAAAATAGAACGATTCCATTTTGATAGATATTCATAAAAGTACTTTAAGAAGCAATGGTATCCTCATGAAACCACATCATCGCTCAATATCTTATCACCAATTCCCAAGCAGTACCACCCGTAGAATAGAAGAAGTACTAGTGGAATTTATTTTATGCTTCATGTCATTTGGGTTTTTATTATACAATCATTCTGAAAAATCTTCAACCTTCTTTATCTAATCATAATATGGTCCTCTTTCTTCAAATTTCATACTTATTTATATAATAAAACTTTCGTTCCGAGTTTTGAATATTAGAATTCAGATAAACTATTTTAAAAAATGAACCCAATACTTTTTTATGGTCCCGTTTACCTTTTTTCAATTTTGCTCATCATCCTTAAAGAGTGAAAAGGGCGAAGAAAAGATTACATTTAATTAATTTCACAAGAAGCAAACAAGATCCTATCAGCACTTATACGTATCGTCCATGCAATATATCATCTCTATCCTGATAGACCGAAATGGTCTGTATATTTTCCACTCTTCATATGGCTGTGGTAGCACTAGCGCAGTTTATCTGAAAACTGCAAGTAGCCATCGTGGTAGTGCTAGGAGTAGAACAATAATCCAACGACCACGGCCGATTATTCCTCCGCCAGTGTTATTGTCGGAGTCGACAGAGTTAGAAACTGCTAATGAAGCACCAAATTATGATTTTTTAATGCGTACTGAAGATGAAAACTGTAAAGTTCACAAGGACTATGTAATAGAAGCGGAAGTTGATATTAATTATGAATCAACATACGACTGGACATTTCGATCTGACGTCAGCGAGGAAGAAGAAGAAGAATTGAGAAAATCTGAGGATAGACATTTTGCACAGTCAGTAGAATCCATCACTAAAATGTTAAGAAAGTTTGACTGTCGTACGTCTTTAAACCCAATAAATAAAATTCAGTACATTAATATTCCTTCTACAGCTAATATTGAAAAACTAACTTGTTTATTATGATGTATATATATCTGTACTGCTCCATCAAAAGTAGGGAACTTTGATGAAGAATCATGGTTGGCTCGCCGAATTTCGTATTCGTTTTCATGCAAACAATGAAATTATAGATGTACTTCTACGAAAGGAGAATCAAATTTGCTACAATAGTTTCAAGGGATTGGAATTAGCTTTTCTAAGAGAATGCGATCTTTCTATTTCTATGTTTTTAGTTGTAGAAACAACCACAAAATGGTACATAATTTTGATGGAGTTACAGAAAATTTTAACATTTATGGTAGAAGTGATTGTACGAGTGGTGAAATATCCACTTTTCAGTACATTTCAATAAATGATCATCTAGAAGGTCGTGTAAATAATTCCAAGGATCCGGAGCTTTTCCATCAATACTATCAACCAAAAATCAGACGTTCTCTAGACAAAGAAAACCAGGAATCTACATACGAGGACTTTTTCTGGATAATTATCTAAATTTTTGGCTGAGGAGCTCGGTGGTAATGATCAAATCAAATATGATATTTTTTTAGTTTTTGTGCTGATGGGGCCAATCCTTTCAACTCAACACATTATTCGTTTTGGCCTGTTATGGAAATAATTTTGAACCTTCCGCCGTCCGTTAGGTTCAATTTCAATAATGTATTACCACCGTTGATATTACCTAGTCCAAATAATCCGAATAATTTATTACCTTTTGTTAATCCTGTTCTAGATGAGCTGGAGAGTTTAAAAAACTATAATTTTGGACGGTGGAGAGCGCAAGGTAAGGGTACATTATTATTTGTAGGTGCGCATATGGTAACTAGGAAAAAGCTGAGCGGGACGAAAGGACGTAACGGGTACTGCGCATGTTTGTTTTGAAAAATATGGAGGGTTTATGGAAAAGAACGACGACATGTTTATTTTCTGATCGTTTATGCAAACAGTCTAAATATTCTCAAGAAGTAAATAGAAGAATTCAACAGACTATTTTATGCAAATACTATGATCTTGAGATGCGATCAGAAGTAGACATCAATAATGGAGTTAAAGAGGCAACTGAAGCGTTCAGAAATAGTTCAATGGCTGAATTGGATGTTATACTGCAAGAACATGGCATGTTATATCATTTTTAACAACAGTCGTGTCCAGAACCACAACTATATGGGCATTTCAAATTTTTATTATTGACATATTGCATCTATTATATCATATTAGCACCGAATATTATTGGGTTTTAGGTGTCTGACTACCCAATTTTGGAAGGTGTATCATTTATTCGTAATATTAAAACCTATTCTTTGGTTCAAGATGCACTAACATTGGATTAAAAGGTGTATCCGGAGATACCCTAAAGCCTCGTGAACTTTCCGATATGAAAAAGAAACAGAATGAAAACATTTCGTTACCGAGACAAGCGTTCAAATACTTCACGATATTTTACCCTAAAAATGAATGGACTGGTGGTGGTAATTCGTTCAAATTTGTGAGCATATGAATCTTTGGATTCTGACAAATGACGATTTAAAACTGATTGAAATGCTTTCAAAAACGTATTATGCTCATTTCGGATAGACGTATTACGCGATGCGCGATGCGCGATGCGCGACGACAGTGTTCACCTATGCAAATTTTTATTTCATAAATTTTGCACGTTGAGTAATCGATAACACGTTGTGGTCCTCTTTCCCTACTTGCGCAAAGGTGTATGGAAAATTATGTTGGTGTCGTAAAACGTGGACTTAATGTGACGAATAAATTTGGAGTATCTTTCATGGCAAATGTTTCATTTGAGGCAACGGTACATCTATATTGGTCGAATTCAAATTTAGATCCATAAGTATTACAATTGGAAGATGATATATCGATTCACCGTGGTAAACTCCTTGTACCTCAACGTGCAGATATGCTTGATTACATATTTCCTCATCCAAGACATAAACTTACTGTGAGAGAATTAAGTGCCTTAACAGGTGTTAATATTTGTAGGCATTTAATTCAATATTTTTGAAGTGAATAATTTATCAGTCAATTACTTGAAAAAAGACATATCAGTGATATGCTGTTGCCTGTCGCTATGTGGGCAATATTAATAGATGACCGTCATATTACAAAAATAGTCACCACTTATCAATCCGAATGTGGTATAAAACATCATCTAATAGGGAGCATATATTTGTAGCTGCATATTTCACGGACAACAATGTAGATATTGACGTTTATTATGGTAAGATAATCTGCTCCTTGGAGGTGAATATATTTGATGATCAATTTCTTCTGCTTTTTGCAGTTGTTCAGTCAATATTTACATAACGGAATGTATGTAACTGGGTATAGCAAGCAACCAGGTGATGATAAATATTTATAGGTCCACGGTTCAGTAGTATAAAATGTTAATCTCATCCTATACTAATGCCATCAAACATAGCATGTTTGATGGAGGCAAAGAAGCCAACATATAACCCCCCTAATTACGAACATATAATCTACTTCATAGATAAGATGCGACCCATGATACGATCAGAGTGTAACAAAAATGTAACAAAAAAACTAGGTGGCATTTCAAAGAGGAGACGATCAATAATATAGGTTAGTTTCGTTTATACAAATATCTAAATAGACTAATACTGTTGTGTATGACTACGTCCGTGTTGAAACTACTTCAATGTTGAAACTACTTCTATATACGCCCGACCCCCCCAGCGTACAAGTCCCTTATCCAAAGTCTACGAGTGATTCCCTCTCCTCCTCTAATTCTATCTTTCGTTTTTGCGGTCAACTTGAAAAATTACGTAGAAAATGAGGAGTGTTCATATTATTATTTTTAATCTATTTAAATAAAGATTTAACAAATATTTAAAAATTAAATTTTAACTGCAAACATTTTCATCAAAATTTCTATTTTCTACCATACAAAGTTAATCCATGAATTACTGATCATTGGATGCTTAAAAGTAAAGGCGGATGCCAAAAATTTCAAAATCATTTAGTGCATACCACGCAGCCATTTGTCTGCCATCCCATTGACTACTGGAATACCATGCAGCCACTCTCCCGCCATTCCAGTGGCCACTGAGATGGAGGACGAATGGCTGCATGGTATGCACTAAAAGATCTTGTTTTATCTCAGGATGGCTGGATAATGGTTGGTTTGGTTTTCTGAACATTTTCAATCCACCAATTATGGTCCATAATAATTAGTATTTTCTAATTAATTCAATGTCGCGCTATTCATGATCCATTCTGTTGGTTGTGTCAGTTGGATAGTCGCTCCATCCTGGATGTTGTGCAGGTTTGCTGGAAACCAAGGTTAACGAGTTAATAGTTTTCTTTTACAGGTGTGTGGTAAATATTTATTGCTACACGTGTAACGAAATATTGTACAATATGTGTTGTGGCTTTGATTGACTTTACTATAGTGAATTCATCTTGATTGAATTGACACTAGTGCACTCCACAGTGATAAGTAGCTAGTTGTTAAAATTCTATAAATAGGACAACGACAGATTGTTGAGAAAACAAATAAAGCCAGTTATCTCTTCATGAAAAACTACATGGTAGCACCGCATTGAAAAAAAGAAGGAAAGGATACAACCACTGGGAAGACCAAAATTCCAATTCCAATGTTACAATAGCAATGGAATACGAACGCGACGAACTGCGTGTGGCAAAGTTTCGTGGAGGGGAGAGTAGAGATTTCGAGCTGTGGTCACTCCTTTTAAGCGCCGTGTTCGAAATTAAGGATCGCACGGATGTTGTCTTTGATCGGCAGGACGATTCAAGTGATGAGAAAGCAGAAGATAAAGCAAACTATGAACGTAAGCAAGGCTAGAGCGATCATAATCCCATCACTTGGTGACAAGTCGCTCATAGTCGTACAATCAGCTTCTAAATCCTCTGAAATGGTTAAGAAGCTCAACGAGCTTTATTCTTCGTCCACAACAGCCAACAGGATCGCGGTAATGACAGGTCTGATCTATACACGCTATGATGGAAACAAGAATATGGGAGGATATCTTTCAGAAATGAAAAGCATGTCCAATAAGCTGGCATCTACAGGCTCTCTTATCGACTAGGATATGCCAGTCGGTATACTGCTCGGGTCTATTTCATCAGAAGAATCTTAATCTAGAACGGTTCCAGCGATAAAGACAATCGAAGAAGATAAAGCAACTTGGGCATATGTTTCTGGGCGGCTCATTGAAGAAAAGCGCTCTCAGAAGCTCGCCGAAAATGTCGAATTAAAGTCATCTAGCAGTATCGCCGCCACTTCAATACAGGAAAGAGACTGCTCAACTATTCGTTGCTTTAATTTCAACAAGATAGGGCACATTTCCCGGTACTGCAAGAACAAGAAGGGTTATAATGGTAACGAAATAGAGGATAACCCAAAAGTTAGCGCTGCACTTGTTTGAAAAACAATGAATGGCTCTACGTTCATAGTGAACTTTAGGCGTACTCAGCACATTACCAACGACTCGAGTACCTTCACTGAAGTTGTCTACATAAGCCATATTCTTGTTCATCTTGCCGATAATCGGGTAGTAGAAGCAAATCAAAAAGGATCAGTTATCATAGTACTACTTACAAATAACAAAGGTTAACTCAAGACACAACTTCTGTTGAGTCGCGTTTTGTTCGTACCCGATGCTGGGGTGAACATGATCTCTTGTACACAACTGGATAGCGTTGGAATATCTACAGTCATTGTGGATTGAAAATGCATATTCCAAGACTGCCACGACAAGTTGGCACCACTTGGGTTTGCAATTTGTCGCAACTGAGATGATTTTTTGTACTATAGGGACTATTCGTACAGCCAAAAGAAAAGTTTTTCTTCGCATCTAAAGATCACCATACAGAAATTATGGAAGGTGTTGACATTTGGCATCGTCGACTTGGTTATGTTGCCACAGGTCTAGTAAAGAAGCTTGCAGATAGTATAGTTGAAGGTATAGATATGAACGAAAAATCTCAGAGAATTGACTGTACTCTATGGATTGAATCCAAACAGACGGAATCCCACGCTACTGGGAAACTAGAAAAGGCACTGTTCATCATATCGTTTATCCCGATAATATCGGGCCGATTCGCCCACAAACAATCAGCGGAGCAAGATATTTATTATGCCTTATTGTTTAAGCCAGGCGTTACCCCTAAGGTTTTCATCATTAAAAAACGCAGCGAGGTTAGCTGTTGTTTCAAAGAATTTCAGGATTAGCTCAAGCGAACTACCGACGAATTAGTGAAGTACGTGCATTCGGATAATTCCAAATAATACGAGGCTTTGGGTGAATACTTAAAGGAGGAAGAAATTGAACAAACTTTTTCACTCCCTACAATCCTAAGTCCAACTGCCTTGCTGAACGCTTTAATAGAACGCTTCTTTACAAGGTGCGCGCATGTTACAAGACGCTGGGTCGGTGATGAAATTCTGGGGTTAAGCAACGCTGCATGCTGCTTATCTCACAAATTTGACTTGTGGTAAAGCCAACAAAGGACGTACACCGTATGAAACGGTTCAAAAAAGTAAGCCAAACCTCGAGAAACTTCGTGTTTTGGGCTGTGCTGCCTTCATTCATGAACCCAAAGGAAGGCGTTACTGGAAACTTACACAAAGAGGGAAACCTAGAATACTTTTCGGCCACGAGGATGTAATGCACAGGGTTTGGAACTCTAACAAGAAAAAATTCCACATTTCGAAACATGTAGTGGTGGACGAATCATGCTACCCCTGAAAGGAACAGGAAACATATGAATTCCAGGACGAAGAGGTTGATGCGGTCATCAATCTAAATGATACATCAACAAATCTGAAAATTGAAAATCCTGGAAATGATGATGATTCTAAAGAAGGGACAGAAGAAAATTTCCCACTTCTAGACAAAATGTCTAACAATAATGAAGACTCGGGCAATGGGTATCCTAAGGTGAGTTGTAACGTTTCCCACCAAGACTTTATGCTTCCAACACAACGAGGAAGGGAATGAATGATGAGAATATGCCAATGCTGCGTATGGCAATAAAATCTGATGATTTTCAAGAGTGGAAGACGGCAATTTAGTCTGAGTTGACCTCACTGTAAGAAACAGGTAGAGGGATATCGTCGAAAACCCCAGTAAATCTAATGTACTATATTGCAAGTGTCTTTTGAAGAAGAAGCGCACATCGGATGGAGATGTGTGTCGTCACAAAGCACGTCTCGTCATATGTAGAAACATGGATTATCCTCCTTCCGCTCACACATTTGTTCTCGTGGTCGACTTTATAGTTGTGCGCCTTGCGCTTACGGTTGCTGCTCAAAATAGATGGCTGATTCATCAAGTAGAGTATAGCAACGTGTTCCTTCAAGGTGGGCTGGATCATGAAGTCTACATGTTTTTCCGAAAATGATGGAAGATGTCTCTATGGGAAAAGTCTGTCGCCTACTGAAGAGTCTTTATTGTCTGCGCAAGGAACCTCGTATCTGCTACGACCTTTCGTCAAAGGATCTGAATTACATTGGGTTTAATCCTAAAACATCTGCACCGTGTGTGTTTTGTGTGGACGTCGTGATGGTGGTTTGCTATGTAGATGATTTTCTGGTGATGGCTGATAACGAGAAGAAACTAAATACTTTGAAAGATAAGCTTTCCAAAAGGCTACCGGCCAACCACATGGGCTTATCTACCGACTTCTTGGGAATAAAACTAGTTCACACTAAAGTCTCTGTTGTCTTATTGCAAACCAAGTATTCGGACGCACTTGTGCGTACTCTGGGTCTCGAGGAAATCAATCTTTCTGCTATCCCCTGCGATCCTGCAATTGATTTGAGCACACCAAGCTAGGAGGTGAAGGACGAAGACTTTCTGTACCGAAGTATCATCGGTAGTCTATCTTATATCCTCACGCACACTAGACCAGGTATTGCAGTCTCAACTAGCATGCTGGCTCGTCATGTCGAATCGCCGTCCATGAAACATCAGGTTGGAGCTGTAACAGTCGTGAAGTACCTCAAGTCAACAAAGAACATTGGACTCAAGCTGGAGACTGGAGATGGAAACCAGCTAACTGCGTACTTAGACGCAAACTGGGGAGGAGAACCTGGAGCTGGACGTAGGTCTAGAATCGGAATCGTGTTTTTCTATGGAGAATCTTCTGTCTAATTCACTACTTCTCTTCAAAAGGGGATAACAATAAGCAGCACTGATGCTGAGAATGTTGCCATCTCAGAATCCACGAAGGTAATTGTATGACTGCGTCGAGGACTCGGAGAGTTGGGTATTACGCATCGGGTTACTACTGTGAATGAAGACAATGCTGGTACCTTTAAGTGGTCAAGTGGCCATATATCAGAATACTTCCGCCGTATCAAACACGTGGATCAGCGCTATCATCATGTTCGTTAGCAAAGCAGAGACAAAACAGTTTCTCTAACCAAAGTTTCAACCTGAGAGATGATAGCAGACTTACATACTAATCCACTGCAGGTAACAGGCATCATAAAGTCTGTAAACAAACTTCAGATGGTTTTTTGCTGAGGAGGACATCTAATTTCCCTGCAATTTGTTAGACTACCACGATGGCTAGGAGGCTTGTTGGTTGTGTTAGTTGGATAGTTGCGCCAGCCTGGATTTTGTACAGGTTTTCAGGATACCAATGTTAATGAACTCCACGGTGAGACGTAGCTAGTTGTTAAAAGTCTATAAATAGTACAAGGACAGAGTTGAGAAAAATAATAAATACAGTTAACCCTTCATCGAAAAACTAGACATTCATGACTGTGTACAGCTGGGAAAAATTGAAAAAATTGAAATATATTCTCCTCCGCTATTCATCGCGGAAAACGGGCACTCTTTCTGGATTTTCTGCTCTGGATGTGAAAATGGTGTGAAAATGGTGTGATGATGGTGTGAGAAGATGGGATTACAGGATGACGACGATAATGTTGAGATATGAAGATGAAGATGAGCAGATGACGATTATGACGATAATGTTGCGATATAAAAAGACAAAGCGACGCGGTGTAATGACGACGGAATAAGATACCAGAACAGTAGAACATTAAACTAAGAGGGTCCCATAAAAAGCCAAAGATGATGATTATGGGTGACACGATAAGAGTAAAAAGAAATAATACAGTGTCAAGAAGCAACGGTATCATACAGAAATGTACAGCATACAATAACTTGAATAACTATTATCAACGTTATACGATTAACGATTAACAGCCATTATACTGTATCATCCGAATAACCGTTATCAATATTATGCATTTAGCGATTATCCACCACTTCTGACACACGTGTTATTTCACATACTGATTATGTGAAAACCAAATTATCTACTTATTAATAGTAGCACATCACACGTGTACTCAAAACGCCGAACTGAAATCCATCTCGATTCCAGCATACTAATTACTCCACGTGGAAAAACACAGAAACAATCAAAAAGAAGACACATTTTAGACGATAACATTCATTTTAGAATTGCCTCAACATCGTTTTTACGCCACACGGGTAGACGAAATAACACCAAGCCACCACCTGCGGCCGGGCAATAACCAGCATCATAGTTTGATTAATCCTACCGATTAATTTCTGTATTCTGTTCTACGGAAGACGGCGGGGATACTAGCGTATGTTCAGACCTTGAGCACGTAAAGGTACCCTAGGGCACCAGCGCTACAATTTCATATCGCGATAAGAGACTCAGAGACTGACCACAATAGCTATCGGGGATCTTTGCATCTCAAGTCGCATACTGACATAACAATAAGCATCAGGATTATTACCTTCATTATTTTGTTACATTTATTACTTTTCTTACTTTACCATCAACAAAAATAAAAATTTTGCCTGACAGAATCGACAGAAAGTAGGGAGAAAGAAAACTCAGATACAGAACTTCTTTTCCATTTTGAGCAAAAAGGAGGATACTAAATGTAACCGAAACTATTTTCTAAATTTGGCCTAAGGGATGACTTCAGACTAAATTGTAACTGAATTATCTGTTCTGCCAAAATTAACAACACAAAAATAACCGAAACATCCGTGCAAAACCAATCAGCTTCATTACTCATTTTTATGTGAAATGATTCTTCCAAAGCTGTTTAATAATCCTCTATTTTTACATCAAGCACCATATCACTTGCGTCACTACATCATAATCTTCCACATTAGGCTCAAACGTTTTATTTCTACAAATAATCTTGCTGATCTTAAGACTAATCCTCTCCTCCCCATCCAAGCATCAATTTCAAATTATTGCTTTTTCAAATTCCTCCTTCCCCACAACCAAAATTCCAGATTCATTCAATCCAAGGGGAGTGCCAGAATTTCTGTCGATTGTTCCAGTTTCTGGTTGAATCCATTTGAAATTCTTTCAGTTATTTTTCTAACAATTTCTTTATCTCAAAGTATTTTTATTTGATATTACCTTTTCTCTATTATTTTTCATAATATTCACGTGTAACTGGTCATATTATAAAGTATAATATTATTATTATTAATTACTATACTCTAAAGACTATATCCCTAATCTCCTAATCTACAGTATAAGTTCATTATAATGAACTATTCAGTATGGTTCTATTTCAGCGTGTAGCTCAAATTTCTGTAAAAGGAACTCTTTACAAAGGTGAAGTGTATGGCTTCCTAAAACATAAATTCGTTTGAAAAACTCTACAACCATTTCGGAAATATCTGCATTTGAACACTGATGACTTGCATCAAATTGTTAACAATATTTTCACAAAAATTTGGAAAGTTCATTATATTTGAACTGTAAAATATAGGAAATTATATTGAAAAATGGGATTTTTCGCACGAATAGCAGTGGTGTGTGTGTGTGAAAATTGCTCGAAATGATTTCTAGTAAACATGTATACTTTCATACCTGATTGTAACGACTAGTAGTAATGACCGTTGAAAGGTTATTACTGTAAGTAGAGACCCTTTCTTCGAAATGAAATTTGCATTCTAATCTCACATTGTGAGATAGAATTGATATGTTTTTATTCCAACAATCCATTTCTTTTCCCAGGAAACACCGATAATTACAACCGAAACAATCATAATTCCCTTTATTATAGAAAATTGAACTCCACAGGTCGAACAGATTGGTCTCCATCCTTGTACGATCAGCTAGTCTCCAATTATTCGACTTAAAATCAGCCAACCAACAATGAGGAAACAAATGAACCTCAATTTACTTTATTCTCTCACTGCAATATTCACCGTGCTAACCGTCAGTGTTCACCGAATTTCGAAGTTAATAACGACTTTGTTGGATTCCATGCTCTGCTTTATTGATCATTGAATAAATAATAAGAATGCACATACATGTGCCATTTGTAATATACTTTTCTTTTACTTCATGATATCTCGTTGCAAAAACGTTCTACAATTTGTACAACCATACTCACAAATACCACGTATACTTTCAGTCAAGAAGAAAAACAGAGAATATCTTGTTTGCATGTTGCCATAATGTTCAACATTCAACAAGAATACGCACATCGATAACAATTTCATCACCGTCAGCAACAATTTTAACGGTTACTACTAAAACTTGAGTTATATTTTTAATCAGACAATTGAATGGAACATTGAAAGACAATATTCTCGTCATTTTTAAGATTTTGGTAGGATAAATTTTAAAATCTTGAAAACTTGAAAACTCCTCTATAAAAAATTATAAAATAACGGACGCATAACTCTACATGGTGGATAACCCACATTGTAGGAATATAAGCTACATTCTCAATTTTATACAAGAGAAACCCCCATATGCATGGCAATCGATGAAGATGAGTTTGTTCTTCTTACGGAAGTCGCATCAGCTGTGTTAATGTAAATAAATCTGCCAAGACATAAATCGACAGCTACAGAGGCTAGGAGGGATCGGAAAGAGAGGAAACCGAGCCAAGTTGAGTTGTTAAAGAAAATTAATGTTTTCCGAAGGCGGTTTACCGATGTGCAAGAGGTGTGGCGCAGGAGTGTTTGGTTCCAAATAAAGGTTCCCATAACCCTGCAATGTGGATGAGTTTTACAGGGTGTTCCAAACTAAAATTTCATGAACTCTATATGCTTCTCGAAGTAGAACTCAAAACTCCAATCGACACTTATTTTAAATTCACTGGGAATAAAATGAACTCCGTGAATAATGCAGGAGAAGTCGGTTTCTATCTTACTACGAGATGCAGTTCGTTTTTTGCGTCTTATGCGTGACTGTAATCAAGGGGTAATTATATATGTTGTAGTGGGACACCTTTATGGTATTTAAAAAGGGACTGTCTCGAAATATAAGAGGCATGTGGGAAACGCTATTATAAAAGTGTTGACGGACTATGATCAATCCAAAATACAGTAGCCATACCACATGAAATATGTCGTAAATCATAGAGGGGATTTATCTAAGAATTCCTAAATGCAATTGCATTTTTCGACGCAACAAAAGTAAGGTGTTTGAGACCAAAATATGAGAGTAATCAAATCGAACGGTGCGATGGACATCATAAATTCTACAGCTTTACCTCACATGTATTTAACAATATTTTCAGTATGGTAATATATTTGTATATTATCCTCATTGGTAGCATGCACAATATTAGAATTACAATGCCTCCAAACCCTACTTACGACTATATTTATACTTTAACTTTTATGAAGCTGCAATAGCAGATACTGGTTTTCAAGGGCAGAGTCGACATCTTATACTCCCATGTAAACAGAACTAGGTGGGTGTCTAGCTAATGAAAAGAAATTTCAACAGTGTAATTTGTAATAAACGAATAAGGAATGAGTGGTCGACTAGGTTGATAAAAACCGTTTCAGGTTGTTTGCAGGAACTCGGCAAATTGAAGATTGTTTATTCGAGATTATGTTTTCAGCAGCATCAATGCTTGTTAATTATTGCATTAGAAGACCGGGTATTTAACATGTACTCCTTGAAAGAATGAAAGATAGGCTATCTCATATATGGAAGGGTATATGGATTATAAATTTATTATTTTTTGAATTAAGCATCGTCTTCGTTCTCGTCGTCAGAAACGTGATTTTGGATCTCATTTGTAACTTCATCGATATGCTGTCTAGAATTTTTACCATCACAATCTTCAGAATCGCTACTTTCTTCATCGTCGATTCTGTGTAAAGGTGTTTCTGCAAGTGTTGGAAATGTAGAAGAAGGTGAAGGTGGATGTTCATTTTTCTAAGCATATACATTTGCAATTGCATGAATCTCAGATACATTCTGCAATTGAAATAGTAACATGGTATGTTAATTGGCCACTTTATATTATTTTGTAATTCTGTCTCTTCCTGTCTTCCTTTATCTTTCTCTCCAGTTTTTAGAAGGTGTCTCAAATTTATTGCGTGTAATCGAAGATTTTTCATTCTTTGATAGTTTACATCTTTGCATTCGTTCCAAAATGGTTGCAATAGATTCAATACTCTGTGTGTAATCCTCGACATCACATCGTTACACTGTGAATGATTACTTCGAAAAGCAAAGCAGTACCAAATAATAGAAAGTTTATCCAAAAGTTCTTTGTTCCAGGCTTCCGTCCCTCAATTGTATCTAGAAACGAGATGTTCAACAAAATATTTCCTTCTTCGCATGTTTTAGAGAATTTCTTCATTACGAAGAAAAGGACCGCCTGTGGAGTGTTTCCCACTCAACGACTGTGTGTAGTTTTTAATAATTTTTCAATTTGAGAACGTTTAGGATCGGTTTGGTGTTTGGTCTTACAAGATGGTATTCATACATGTCGTTCAGGACCGACATATAGGTCTGCTCAAGGGCACTAGATGATGTGGTGGCTACGTTGTACTTTAAAATTCCGCCACAGCAACACCTTTCTCTGGAAGGCTCATCTTTAATACACGCCGACTGGTAGAAGGAGCCCCATACATTCGCATTGCGCCTGGTGTCTCAGATGGTAACACATATAAGCTTTCATTTGTAGAAGAGTTAATGATCTCAGGGGATGTAGCTTGGTTCGTAGAAATTGTTGAAGGTGACATAAAGTAGATTGCACCTGAGGATGTGCATTTGAGACGTTGGCCTTGTGGTAACAGAATACTGTTCCCCATTTTACTGTTGTGAACGCTTCGAAATATACATGACCGTCTTGGAACTAGACCTTATGATTCATGGGCTTTGTGCCTTTTCATCGTTTTTCATGGCATTCAATAACTGTTCATAGAGACAAGTGAATATAGTGTATTGTACAACTAATTGTACACTGTCCTTCTTTACCCATAACTGTCGAATGAAAACAACAGACAGTACACTATGTCTTTTTTATAAAAAAAATGAAGATGATTAAAATTTTATTGGAAAAAGTGAATTGCAAAACATTGAAAATGTTTACAATTATCTTCAATTATGAAATATCGCTAAAACTTTCAATGAAAATAAAGTAAAATAAGCCATTAATCACGTCGGTGGGCGCTCCATCTGCGCGCTTTTCTTGAATTGTAAAACATTTAAAATTACTACAATTAACTGCATTTATTAATTATCGGTTAAAGTTTTTCAAAATAGCAATCACGCGGCTACGTTCGTTCGCTTTTTAATTTTCATCACTAGATTCCTTTTCTCTAAAACACTACTTTCGGCATGAGATCTTCTCACCATCTCCTATAAAACACCACCTTCAACCCCTCCCCCTGCATCTTCCATATCAAATATCACCAACTTGGTAATAGGAGTTGAACCCCAGGATAAACCACCATCACCTTTAGTTCCCACCCCTCCCGATCGCTCCACTAGTCATCCATCTCCTATCAAACACCAACTTCTCCACCTCCTCCCGACTCTACGATGTCGGATAACACCGATTCCTTGATAAACCTTCATCATCTCTAGTACCAACCACTCCCTCTGACTCTACGCACCACCTGCCTACGGCCTAGTACCGCCCCCTGCTTCTTCCACTGTACTTCCCTCCGCATGTGAGGTCTCCTACATATCGTTCATCACCACCATCAAGAAAAACTTCCATCACCTCTAGTTTCCAACCCTCCCGCTGGTCCCACGCCCCACCTGCGTACGGTGTAGTACCTCCCCCACTAATCCTTAATATCTTCACAAATATGGAACCAGTACTATTATCAACATGTCATGAAATAGTGCTAACACTAATAATAATCTTATGCTAACAGTAATAATATTATTATTCTATTGAATATTATTCTATATTATCTTCAGATGTTCATCCAAAATCTACAATTCCCAGTGCTCTCCGTATACTTCATGTTCCCATATACCAAACTTACACGTGTATTTTAAAACAAATTCGTATGTCTATATGACAGTTGAGGATGAAAAACAATTCAAACAGGTACAAATTAACACTACCGCCACCACCACCATATGTAACAGGACCGCCATCTTAAATAACCCGTACCTAATCACAAATGTTTTGTAAACGGAACTTAATGTCGCCTCCAGTCCGTCATACTATTCTCACAACGATACAAATTATTAGATATCACGCATAAAGAAATATATGTATTAGAGATTGGTACTGAGACAGCTATTGAATGTATTGAACAATGTTAAATAAAACATCATATATCTAAACATATATTTATTAGATTGTAACATTAAGATATAAAGAAAAAAATGAAAACTTAAGTAAAGAGATAGATTTTAACATTGATTTGGTTCTTGAATTTATATATTTCAAACAGTTACGGTAAGTAAGTAACGTTTTCTTTAGCCCAAGTACGCGGAGCGCGCTGTGCATTTTGAGGTTCTTCAACAGCTTTCTTGTAATGGCTCAACGTAGGAGGAATTTTTTCTGAAAAAATCGCAGTTGTGGTGTGCCACTATTGGTCAATCGAAGATCTGAAACATGCTCAGATAGCCATGTATTCATCTTTCGACCTCTTCTCCGCAGTTATCGTTGTCATCTTCTCCTTCATTTTCACTACTCAACGCGATTTCATCATGGTTCTCTACCTGCTCAATGTCTTGAACAATTTAGGGCAATGGAATCTGCGCTATAAGATTCTCCCCATCGATATTGGTCCTAACCCGTGATGAACCTTTTTCAATCACAATAAAACGCTGCATCCTGTTGATAGTTACATCTTTGTAATTTGCACATCCTTTGTTCTGTACCAAATTTTTGCACAGGAAGAACTGCGCCCTCTGCCATACCGTGCAGGTACATGTGAACATTATGTTATTAGTCGCATACTAGCTTACAATTGGTGTATCCTGGCATTTCTTCCAAGACTGAACAAATCCCTTCCACCAAAATGGTTTCTTTAAACCGAGATCCAGAGCATGATAATCATTTTGAATTTTAGGAAGAAACCTTGTAGCTATAATATGAACTAGTATCGACACGAGGTCGAGTGAATTGGAGGAGAAATATACGCTTCAAAACTGACCAATGAGCCTCAACTTTCATCGTTGTTCTGTTTATGGCAACTTTTCTAGAGTGACGCCTTCCCCATAGTTTCCAATTTACAGCATAGTACAAATTTGTCATAATGTAACGATAAGTTTCAGTCTCTGTTCTTTCTGCGAAAAGTACTCCAACCTCTTCCACTGCTAT
This sequence comes from Odonthalia washingtoniensis, assembly GCA_032358235.1. Classification (NCBI taxonomy): domain Eukaryota; phylum Rhodophyta; class Florideophyceae; order Ceramiales; family Rhodomelaceae; genus Odonthalia; species Odonthalia washingtoniensis. Next base: position 6,959 of record JAULBU010039362.1, on the reverse strand, counting down.
TTTATGAAGCTCACTATCAATGAAACTTATACATATAGTACTTCGAAAGTAGTGAGCATCAATAATGGAAAAAGCTCTGTCTCATCCTTCGCTTCTAACCAACAACGTTTCCTATGTCTCTCATCACCAATTTTCTTTTTGATAGCTCTTTTCATATGCCAGAGGCAAAGCGAAGGATTAATCTTAAACACAACCTTAATTGCTTGTATTTGTGCTTGTTCTTTTTACGTAAAAAATAAGTGTGGGTACAAGGAATTAAACTGGTTTCGTACGTGTTGAAGGAAGAACTTTAAAGATTCTTCCCTGTGCTTTAATCCGTTTCCAGTACCCGCTTCTAATAGAAAGTATGCTATTGGGAACTCTACGCCCATGTATGAGACCATGACAGCGAATAGCTCCATCTTTTGATTATTTGTTTTAAACATGGAGTCAATTCAAACTTCATCAATTGGCCATCGTTGCATAATATCGACATCTATATTTCTTATAAAACCAATTCTAGTTGGATTAATTTGTTCGTACAGCGGACGTACATTATCACTTTCAATAAGGTATTTTATAAGAAAAAAATCGGATCGGTATCGCAACGAAAGTTTTCATGCATAGCTTCGCTCTAAGCATTGTACACGTCGATATATACAAAAGTTCTGTTAAATTCTGACATCAGAACAGATGAAACTTGAAATGGAGCCATCCCACAGGAATCCAATTCCCATTTTCGTGTTTCGTACTCAACGGATAGCCCCTTATATATTTAAATGCCGTCATGGTGCAAGTTGTGCCTGATCCTGATATACATTTTGGAATTTTTGTAATAGAACACGACACTCCCGCGAAGTTGAACAATCTCTTCCTATCTTTCACACGAGTCTTTTTCCCATCTTCTTCATCCATAATATATCTCCGCGCTGCTTGACAGAACACATACACCCTTCTTTTTACTGTCCCGCCATTTTTTACATATCTGTATGGCTCCACGGATGACAGCTGTTCCAGAAAGTGCAATTGTGTATCTACAGGCGACTTAGAGGATTCTGTTTCAAAAGTTGGAAGCTAGTATCGGTTACTCCAAATTAATGTGATCAGTGAACTTCTACTGCTTCTCGATGCATTGAAGTTCTCTTTATGAATCTGTAAGACTTCCTTCAACTTGTGGCACTCATTACGTATCATATCTACATCTAGTATGTAATACACCAGTTCAAGAGTCGTAGGATCGGTCACATCATTTTTCGACAGTCATTGCAGTTAGGACTAATAGTTGCAGCGAGGGTAACGAAAGTGTATTTTGGTTTTGATGTGTTGCAGCGATAGCATGTATCATAACAGCGAAGAAATTCCATCAGAGACGTGATCAGTTGAATTGCCAATCCAGTGCCTAATTGCTGAGAACACATTTTGATCAATAATCATACAATCATTCAGTCTGATTTCTTCGTAGGCCCGATCAATGTCGCATGATCGTCCAATCGTTTCATTGCAAAATGCACTGCACTCCTCCATTGATGATACGTTGGAATAGAAGCATTGCATATATAACTCCTTCCAATGATACACATGGAGGCTGGATGCTGACGGACTAATGGCTTCCTCTCATTCACCGTCACTACCAGCATTCGTCATTTCTTGTTGAGGAATATAAATCCGGTGGTGGTCTGTGGAGCCGGCGCTGCTCGGCGAATCTGGTTCCGGTGGGAGGAGGTGGAGAAGTTGGTGTTTGATGGATGATGGATGACAGGTGGAGCCAGCGATAAAAATTAAAAATAGAACGAACGCCGCCTCGTGAATAATAATTTTGAATAAAATTCAACAGATAATTAATAAATGCAGTTAATTGTAGTAATTTTAAATGTTTTACAATTCAGGAAAAGCGGGCAGATGGAGCGCCCACAGGCGTGATTAATGGCTTATTTTATTTTATTTTCATTTAAATTTTAGCAATATTTCATAATTGTAGATAATTGTAAACATTTTCAATTTTTTGCAATTCACTTTTTCCAATAACATTTTAATCATCTTCATTATTTTATTTAAAGGGCCCGTTGCTTTTAGGTCCCCGACACCTTACAAATCTTGACTATTGGACGGGTGGCAAAATGCAAAGTGAAGCGATGATATGGTGGCACTGTGAAAATTGAAGCAATGCACTGGCGGATTATGAACGCCGGGGGTCGAATTGAAACAAAACAGAAAGCCGGGGGGTTATTAAAACAGAAAAATAAAACCGGGGGTCGAATTGAAACACAAAAAGAAAGTCGGGGGTCATTCTGAAATCAATAAAAAGTCCACCGGTTACATTTTTGCAGAAGTATGATGCCGGCATACAAGAAAATAACTCCAAAGTTTTACCTCGTTTTCGAATCAACTGTTTTTTATTCCCGTTTTCGATTTCGTAAAATTATTTGAGTACTAAATTTCGTCCCTCGAAAGGCATGGTGATTGATTTCCCATTTTTTTTCCGTTGACCCCCCACAAAATCGACACTCTATTCACCCGCACCCGTCACAATTGCAACATTATTTGTCGTTCCCTCATTTTTTGACCCCCATCTCACAATTTTGACCACAACTCTTACACAACATCAGGAGTAAAAATTGAAATTATTATCATCAGATGAACACCATCCCGACCACAACAGAAAAATACGTTTCATCACATTGGGGTTTTTGAAAGCAAAAAGACGAAGGTATTAGACATATTTTTGTTCATGGGATGGGGGACATAAACATACAAAAAGTGAGGAATCGGTACAGACATCTAGCACTTCTCGTTCACGTTGATAGGTGTGGAAAGGGTGATCCAAGGAGTGCTGACCGCAGTATGAGGACGCTGTCGTGTGCCATGGAAAGTGTTGAGGCTGAAATTGAATTCAGCCGAAGGGTAAATGGTGATGTTGCGGTTATAGTTTCAAGTGAAACTGTGTTTGAAGTGGGAGAAACAAATAAGGGGGAAGTGCTACGAATGAAAGAGTAACATGACGGCATGGAAGAGGGAAAACATGCCGAAAATGAAGAAGGAAGGCGGAAGGAAATGGAGGAACTGGAAAAGAAAAGAGAACAGGAACATAAAGCAGAAAGGGAGGCGGAATTGAAAAGGCTGAGGGAAGAATAAGTTGAAAGAAGGAAGGCGGAACTGGAGAAGAACCGAAAATACGAAGAAGAGAAAAGAAAGAAGGAAGAAGCTGATAAACAGAGAAGAGAACAGATGAGAAATGAATCTGAGAGTAAAATAGAAAATGATGATGAAGGAGAAATTGAGAAAGTAGTAGATGATGTGGAGGGAAATGTTGAATTAGAATATGACAGTCACTGGTACAAACCTACAGAAGACAAATATGAAGAAGACAAAAGTGAAGATGATATGAACTACAACGTGTCGGAGTACATTGTATTAAATTTGAATGATGAAAATGGCCAAGGAAATAATATAGATGAACAAGAAAATGAAATTGGGAGACGTAAAAGTGATGAATGGATAAAAGGACAGACCATAAAGAGAGAAGAAAGGAGCAGAGGCCTGCCGCTAAGCCTAGGGGATTTAACAGAAGTGAGGCAACCATTAAAGCGGAAAATTTGGCATCAATGACATGGAAACCACAGCGTGTTTTGGAGTTTGTACCAAATATTGGTACATGCCTGGATGCGAGATGGAAAACGGAAAAATACATCAGAGCATATAATTCTTCATTAGGTGTGCACAGAAGGGTCAACATTAAATAAACCTTAGGAAAGGAGACGATTAAATGCAGAGAGAATGATTGTGGTGGGAGTTTGACTTTTGACTATCAACCTCGAAGTGGATTATGGAAACTGAACAGTTTCATTGAATGTCAGAATGTATGTTTTGGACAGGATGCTATTGATTATTTTACGAACAAATACTGCCCACCGGCATATACTCCATTGCAAGTTGCAAGGGCTATTATGGAAGATGCTAGTTCAGATCCAAACCTAAATTCTACAGCTATTGCGACATTAGTGAAGGCAAGGGGAATATACATGAGGGAGCCACCAATAAGTCACTACCGTTCTGTTAAGTGGGAACTTGGTAGACATATGGCTACTACTAGGGCAGTGGGGATGGCAGCTATGGATGGATATATTCATCTATTAAATAGATTGGTCACAAACTTGAAGTTATTACTATGACAGGTATTGAGATGAAAAAGGTTCGTTGCAAATCTGCGAAGCATATATTTGATCAGTGGAAAAAAGCAAAGACATTTCCGAAAGAAGATGAATTTGATTAAAATGTTGTAGATCTTACTGATATTGAGGACAGCAGTAGATATTATGGCGGGTTCATATTCGTACTATCAATTGCAGATTCTTTTAGTGAGTCAGCTAAGTTGACGGCAACCGCAGATGCTGCTCACTGTGAGGGTGTCGGAACACAATCATATGGAACTACATTTTAAGTACTACTTTATGATTGCAATCAAAATTTAGTTCCAATTGTTTTTGGACATTATTTTGGTGCCGAATGCTACGATTTCTGGCGTAAGACATTTGAAGCGTGTAAAAAACCACCGGCTATGACGTAGATGGTATAACAACAATAGTAGATCAAGAAAAGTCAATTTTCAGGGCACACCGTGATGTATTCGAACATGCACGTCCATTTTTGGACCCACTGCATGTGAAGAAAAATATGGGACCGAGGCTTGGCAGTAATAATGCTTCAGGGTTATCCCTTCATGAGAGAGCCGTATACGCACCTACGAAAGATACCGCTGACGCCATTATCAAGAGATACTGCAATACGCAGAACACGTATTTGCAGAAACTTTTGATGGGAGAACTTTATCGTTCATACTCTAAAATGGTTGATTTTACAACTACTTCTCAGGGGGCCGAGAGCCAAATGTCGGCATCACTCATAAATCATATCTGTTCCGTCGAACCGCAAAAAATTATTACGGAAGTTCTTTACACACAACGGTCCAACTTCTTGAAGCGACAACTTTTTGCTCTTAATTGTGTCAATTCTCTATCACCACTTGTCGAACAACACATTGTTTGCCTCGTTGTCCGAGAAAGATACTATCAGAGTACAGTGGATTTTATATACGGAACCGACCAAATGGAGGCTACCGTTTCTAGTTTCACAGATGGAACAAAGAAGCGAACTGCTTTAATATCAAGTGTATCACAAGCTCCTCCTAAGTCTTTTTTATATTCGAAGATTGGAACTGGCATACCGTGTCTTAACGCAATTGCTGTTCTGTCAGAAAAATATGAAACTGCAAATCTGCACAAATTTGTTGACAAACGTCATTTGACTTTTACTTGGAAAGAGCAGTACCAAAATATGACATTCCCTCTACATTCCCAGAATGATGTTGATAGCGTTATGTTACTAGTAAAAGAGCAATCGTTGCTGGTGGTATGTTAACATTCCTTAGGCTATCCCACCCCCTCGTGGTAGATCTGTTAGACGGAACAGGGAAACAACACAAAGGATGGTATGAACGTGGACCTGCCGCTTCAAAGAGACGCTGTTATACTTTCTCTTTATGACATTTAGAAGGTCGTACTCGTTATAACTGCCTCATTCGTCAAATGTTTACTGATTTAATTTTTTTCGCCCTCCGTTTTATAAATTAGTAAATTGACGCCCTCTTTCTGAATCACTAAACTACTTGTGGCCCTCATTTCGATTCAAGGAAAATTGTGCGGGGGTCGAATTGAAATAAATTGTTTTGGCGGGGGTTGAATTGAAACACAAAAAAAACCGGGGTTATATTGAAACAGAAAAATAAAATCGCCGGTTATATCGAAACATCCAAAAAAACCGCCCGTGAAGTGCTTCAATTTCCACAGTGCCACCCTATTATCGCTTCACTTTCATTCTGCCACCCGTCCAATGGTCAAGATTTGCAAGGTGTCGGGGGCCTAAACGTAACATTAACTCTTATTTAAAAAAGACATAGTGCGCTGTCTGTTGTTTTCTTTTAACCGTTATGGGTGCAGCAGGACTAGTTGTACAATAGACTATATTCACTTGTCTCTCTGCACAGTTCTTGACAACCATGAAAAACGATGAAACGACACAAAGCCTATGAAGCATAAGGTCTAGTTTCTTCGACAGTCGTGCATATTTCAAAAGTTACACGACCGTTTTTTCATGTTTCAGGTTTCAAGGACATACATTCTGAAAAAATTTGTATGTATGGCTTCTTGAAACAAACGTGTTCTAATATACCTCGTTTATAATAATATTATAATATTATTAGTATTAGTATACTCCATAAAATGACTCGTTACATGTTCATTCACTTACCACTTCAACACCATTAATGTGGTATTATTCTTTATTTCGCACCGTGTGACATATCTTAAAGCTCTCTGGACATGATTTTAGAGTGACAAGAACCATTTTATGATCGTTACACATCTATCCAATAATACTTCTACCAAATTGTGTAGCTGTAGTGTATGTAGCAACATCTATCAAATTGTACCTCGCCTGAATAAGGACTAGACCATGCCATCATGGGCTTTGCTCCGTTACACAGCTGTATATCTAGTGTGGTCCGACAGCGCAATTCCCAGGCCCCCGCAGTAGTGTAACAAACTCTACTGTGATGTTCTTCGCCGTCGTCCGCCGCCGTCGGACGTCAAAACAGTCAAAATATTTGTTTAAATCTACAATTTAATTGAAAATTTAAACAAATATTTTGACTGTTTTTCCCGCCGTCCGCAGTCGTCCGCCGTCCGCAGTCGGAGTTTAAATTTACAATTTACAAATTTTTAATTTGATTTTTAATTTACAAAATATTAATTACAATTTACAATGTAGAATTTACAAATCACCGCCCGCACCCTACCATCCCCATCCCCCTCTGACTCCCCACCCTCACTCCAGCAAAAATCCTTCCTCCTCCCGCTGTCGCAATCAGCGCTCCCATCGCCTCCCGCCCCCGTGGCTACCCCTCCCCTCCGGCCCCCCACCCCCCC
>JAULBU010039351.1:0-14782 GCA_032358235.1 Odonthalia washingtoniensis | reverse complement strand
ACATTCACCATTCGAGGTACACATTTTATTCTAGACCAATTTAGTCGCTTTGGTCCATCTGTATCATTATCATCCATCGAACTGAAGCCACCACCGTAATCTGCCGCATTTAGATGATTTGAGTTATCAGTAGTAGGATTATCTGACTGTGGAGGTTGAATTGACGAAGGAAATGATTGTGTTGGTGATTGAGTTGATGGTGGTACAATTGAAGGTATACTGTCACACAATGGTGGGACCTCCATTGCAGCAACATCCTGTTGATTCAGTGTTTCGAGCATCGTAAATGGGTCTTCAAAGGACTCTGTTATTGAGTCTTCCAGTGCTGGATTAATTTCCAGCCAATCCACACATTTAGTCCAGGACCAAATATTTGGTCGAGGTTGTAATGATGTTGATAGATGTGCCATTCTACGAATTATCTCAGCACGAAGCCGATCGGCGGTTGGCTTTGTGCCTTTCGCCACCCATGTGTCGTTGTTCATTCTGGTCCGACCATGCTTAATTTGTCGCACTGCCGCGTCCTTTTCGCTTTCGGCTGCTTTGAATCGACCCATTTCGATGTGAATATGACTTTTGATAAAATTAGGAGGAAGAGGGGTGCCAGCTTTAACTTTTTCAAATTTGAGGGTTGCCGATTTGGTGTGAAAAGTGCGATGTACAAAATCTGGAACTCGTACGTTTCAGACTAGTCAAAAAAGAAAAAATTTACTATTTTTACCCGGTTGAGAACGGGCCTTAATTCTCGTCCTTTTTTTCACTCACTACTTCAACCCCATAAATTGGGACATTTCAATAATAATAAATTATTCTATGGTATTCTATATGTAATGAAATTGAAATTGAATACAATGGGAATGAAATGGGATGATGATTAGTCGCCTGTAAAAAAAAGAAGAGAAGATTACTTAATGGCTATACTGGTAAGATGTATAGCCTTGGAAGAAACAAAAAATAGTCCCTTCTCAAACGAGGTAACTTGCCATGTAATTGCTTTTGTAGGTAACAAAAAGGTTGCGATAAAATAGAAAATTGGATGAATTGGAAAAAAGGTGAGCCTGGCCTACGTGTGGCGTTTGTAAGAAAATATGAATATGTTAATATAAATAATTGGATATGAAGTTAGCGATGTGGGAATGCAGAGATAATTGTACCAGAAGGTTGATGGTGTTATTAGGGAGTATTTAAAATATACATTGCTGCACAGGTATTCTAAATTGGAAGCAAATATAAACAATGTTGAAAGTAATATAAAGTTGTAGCAGTAGTAGTTGAAAAGATATGGATGATGAAATTGGTGGAAGTGAAACTAAAAATACTTTAATTTATGGGCCACTAACATTGTGCGAAGGTGCAGAATTACCGAATAAAGTGAGATATATGAACAGGTTTGGAATGAAGAAGCAGGTTACAGCTGATATGTTCATAGTTGACTAAAAATGAAAGTCGAGCCAATTAGGATCCGGGAGACGTCTGAATAATGTTTTGGCAAAAGAGAATAATATTTTCTTGGTATTCTCTTTAATATTATGGGATAATTCGTACATAACACGGTGACAGCTTTGTAAAGTCAAACATCAGTACGGAGAAAGTGGGGAGAGTCAATATTCTTACTGTGAAAAGAAGGGTGAAGTTGAAATTAAGTAGGGTGAAGATTTATTTTCACCTCTAATTATGTCATTTACCATACTGTGAATGTCAACGCTTTCGGTATAATACTATAATAATAATACTCAACACAACATGTCAGTAATAACGTTCATATCCCCATGTTCAACCACTTTACCAAAACTTCATTACTCAAACACAAACTTAATAAAACAATCGTACAATCAACTTCCGACCACACCCAAAATTACGTTTACATCTCCCTTCTTATTCTCCATCGCTCACCACCACCAACAGAAACAGCAGAGACACACAGAAACAGATAAAGACGTCATCAACCGTGTGCACAGCACCACCAAGAAGGAGCGCATAAAGCACTGGATCACGAAGCTGGATTCGACTCATCTCTTCACAAAGATTATCATGAAGTACGACTGTTTTCATTCGGTCCATCACGTCAAAAATATGCACTCTTAAATTTACTACCCGTCCCAACCACCGCAACTGACACAGATGGAAATGACAAGCCTCAACCACTGCTCGCATTTGAAATATCTGTAACATTGTCACAGGCAGAAGATATTCGCCGTGCATTACATTCCGCAACAGTGCCTAATCTACCATCTACACAGCAGCAGCAGCAGCAGCAACATGAAAGACATAGTACACATGATATGACCAAAAATATAATTGATGCAACGGGTTGCTTCGTCTCCCAAGCTGCTATCACGCATATGGAGCTGATGTGTTTATAGATAGAGTATGGATGTGATGTGCACAAGGTGAGGAATTAATACATATAGATGCACACTCATCGGATGCGTTAGAATTATTATCGTGTGCATGCGCACTGTTATTTCTACATAAATTATCATTGAAAAAATGGGGTGTAGTGGTGGAACAGATTCGAAATGATACACATGATGGACATTGTAAATTAGTAGCGTAATTTACTGTGCCTTCCCAATCAGCAGTGGATAATGTGCTGACTCAGGTCACTTGTATGGTTTCAAGAGGGGAAACTCTGCACATTCCGGTCGCAATCGAGCCACCGTGGGGTCGACCAGTCAAAGATACTGGCTGACGTAGAAACTCATAGTATGAAAGAGGGCCTAATATGAAACGAAGCCGTAAATATATCTGCTCTCTATGCAATGTGGAAGGACATACAACCAAAACCTGTTCTCTCCGTCAAGGAGATGATAATTAATTCAATGTTTCACAGCACTGAATTGCCACTTTTATTCATTTAATAAATATCAAAATATTAACATACGCATTCACCCCCTACTTAAGTCATCATTTCATTTTCACCCTCCCATATATGTCAAAAATCATTTCACGGCACTAATGTCTTGCTTTCCTTACTTTCACTGTACCAATATTCAACTATTTATCTTTCACCGTACTGATGTTTCACTTTACAAACCTTTCAACATACTAAAACCGTATTCACCCTAATATATTAATAGTATGGTGCTGTTCTTTTCTATGTGACGGAAAAAGTTACGGCGGTGATCGTGTTGACAGTATAGATGTGGGAACGAACGGAAATGCTGCTGAAGAAAGAAGCGAAGACGAGGAAGGCCCTGAAAAGACAGACGTAGTGTTCAGTACACTATTTATATATAAAGACCTATAAAAAGACGCAATGTAAGACATTTATGACGTTATGATAATTTTAGATACAATCATGGAAAGAATCAGAGTTGAGATGCCAACTCTGCGAGAAATTTGGATGATGTCTCATTACACAAGGTGTTGTCAGAACTATATCCTACGAGTTGGAGCTGTTTTTATAGCTTCAAATCACGAGGTACGTCTCAGAAGAATGATACATCCAGAGACTGCTTGTGAAAAAAGAATTGCCTACACAAATTTAGCTATATAGATGAAAAAGGCTAATAGATATATGTGTGGGGCACAGATGAACATATGAAAACACAGATGCATGCTATTGAGGTTATAGAAGAGAATCGATTAAGTAGAAATTGGGAAGGACACATGGAAAGACCACCAATTTCGTATACTTAGTACATAAAAGAGTTACGGCAATGCCGTATACTCGACGGTATTCGCTACAAGGGAATGGTAGATGATACGCAAGGACGTGAAGAGGGAAAGGAAGAGATTCCCGTCAAGTTAGATGCGGAAAATGGGCACATAATGTTGTGGAATTAATGGAATGTATTTCCTGATAAACGGCAGATATGACGTGGGTACGTTGTCCAGATGGAGCACAGTACCAGACCTGTGTGGTGGATTTCGTTGAACATATGTTTAGTCGAAGTAAAGTTAGAGAATCGTAACTGACATACAACGAATTTTACCGAGACGAATAAAGAATTGTACATGTTTCAAAATCGCGAATGTTTCGAGGAGGGTGTATAATTTGAAGCACGAATGAGAAGAACTGCTAAACGGACACATTATGGTAGAAGAAGAAATAGAATACCTGGGAAATCGTCCTGTTAGTGAGTGCTGTTTGGGTGGCAGATTTAAGAGCGTTTTAAGTAAGCATTGTTGACAGAGAAAAATATTTCAGGGTATTTACGCAATCAGTGGAGAAGATGGAACCATCACCGTTAATATCAACTCATTATCCACCACTCCCAGATAATCAACTGGATCGGTATAAGTACATAATACCAGTGGTATTATGTACTTATACCGATCTAGTTGATTTTGTGGATGCAATGGCATTGCATCCACAATTTTATCTGCAATTTGTAAATAATGTAGCGGCGGAGGTATTCATTACAAACTTTCTGTAATGTTTCCAATTTTATATAATGGCCATCACGGCCCAGATTGACCAATATTATTGGAAATGGCATAATTAAATCTATTTCACCAAAATTACGTGCGGTATGTACCGATTGGTAATTATTCGAATTGTATCATAATTAATTACACCTTGAGGAAGGTATTAGTAGCTGTTCGCCAATAGGATGAAGTAGATTATGAAACCAATTCGTATAATACGACTGGGATACACTAGAACTTGTTGACCCCCCAGAGGTGAGGAATGAGAGTAATGTTTATCATACGGTAGATTAGTATTCTGTAAAATCAGAAATTTTGAGGAATTAGTTATTTCGATACGGTTTGAGAGTGAATGCTGCATGAAGAATTTCGGCAGTATTGTGCAAGAATTACTTGTAAATATGGTATATAATACATCAAGGGAACAAGCCCTTGTTGCACACTGTTCAGTAGATGATGAAGAGGATAACAAAGATATGGACATAGAAGATGAAGAGATACGGAGAAGTTTATTCCAATACGGATGGATGGTACGGAGAGTTGTTTTATGTCACTAGACCAATGTTACGAGGGAAAAAATTCCAGTTTCCACAACTGGCTGATGAGTTATTCCATACAATACGTAACTATTTATTTTATTTGTATGTATACTGGATTGTCTCTACCGCTCCATTTTCGTTTCAAATATTATATATTTATGAGCTCCTACATACATTACTTACTTCCATATCGATCGATTGTTACTTCATTTAAATGGAAATAGGTATACCACAATTGCTTGCCTTGAATAGGGAAGTTGCATATAATCAAAATACAATGTCAGCATGTAGTATACTACATACTGACATTGTATTTTGGTGTTTTCACTACTATAATGTCATTTTTTTGTATACTTCATTGGCCAGACCGCTACAATTTTATTTAAAATAATCTAATCGACATCTAGAACAGATAATATATACAAAATTTTCCAGTTTTCTTTTTCCTATCGGAATTTGACATATCAAAATGTGAGGTCTTTCTATTCACGAAGAGTGATTTTTTGCCACTTCCTCTTACTCATAATATAAGTACACAGAAATGTCGGACACTGCTCAATTTTTGATTTTACCACCACTCTGTAAATATGAAAAGTGTAATATAATATCACGTATTAGGTTGATCCATAAATCAGTCATCGTTTCCTCCAAATGACAATGCAGCATGAAAACAGGTTCGCACCAACTAAATAGTATCATGTTCACAGACACAAGCATAAACAGATTAGGTACATGGTAGTCTACAGCTCTATTTTCTTCAAGAATATACCCCTACACTACCAAATTAACGAAATAAATGTAATAGATACAACTGTATCGTGAAAATTGCTACAATTAGTTTTAATACTGTCAGGACGAGGCGAAAGTCGCAAATATTGTGTGCCTGAATAATGATGATAGTTTATTTAAAACAACAGTATTACACGATTTTATCCGTTTTGTATTTGTATAAACAAATAAAATCAAGTTTATTCTGACAATAGTAGTAGTAATAAAGGAAGGTTTTATGGTGACAACAACTTCAGTCGCGGTATATCTACATGGATAAAAGACTAACGTCGAACGAAACCCTAGTTTTCCAGATTACGTTTTTCAGATGCGCTTTTACATTCCTCGTGTACTATACTTTCATTTATGGTATGAACCACTTTCGTATCGACTTGATCATTAAAAGAAAGGATCAAATATACTGGGTTAAAGGTGCGTATGAACGGATTTAAAGTTATTTTCGGCGTTATCACTTTCTAATACAGCCTGTATAGTACCTGAGGTACTATAACCAAAACTATGAGCGATGCTGTCTAAATGCCTAAGGAACCCGTACGGAACTACTGTTGTTAACTATGTGTTGAAATTATGGAAAGTTATGAAGGGAGATTCTTCAACAGGTTCCAGTTCGTACCGGAATTATGAACAATTAAGGAACAATAGGCCGAAACAGGTTTCCCAGGATGTATTGGGGAAGTATTCTGTATAAAAAACGTATGAAAAAACTGCCCTGGCAGAATGAAGGGAAAATAACAAAACAGTCTTGATTCAACAAGTGCTACAATGCAGTGTGAGTGGTGGTGTGACAACCACTTATACTGTTGGTATTAGTTCGATGGACGCCCTGGTACAAATATAGACTTGAATATATTGGAAAGGTCACCACTATTTAAAAGGATCTTTTTTGAAGAATTCAACATAACCGTTACAGATGGGCTCGTAGTTTCTCCAGAATATTAACCATTTAAGTTGATGTACCATCGCGGTGATAGTATTTGTCCACATTGGATTATATTAGCACTAGAAATTTATAAGTGAGATGTAGCCATTGAATGGAAATGCCCGTTTAAAAAATAATTGGCAGGAAAAGATATTGAACGTCTGTTAGAAATTTTCAATCTCAATTTGAGATGCTCTGTCGTGCTAACCGACGCCGCTAATGGAACGAAACTATTCCAATTTCGAATACATGAGTAGTTCTACACAGAGCAGTTATCCATATGATGTTACATAAATAAACGTATTACTCTAATTCTACCTATGTAGTCTACTTTGATATATAATATGTTTTGATTTTATCAATGCTTCTTTCTGCGTTTTCCAGTTCGGTTCATGGGAAGCGCTTATTTGTAAAAAGCGTCACAAAGCTGACAGTGTACCATAAAATATTTATATTTGAATCTTATAGATGTATGGGGCTGACTCAGACAATGGTTTTGGAGAAAACTCTGTTAAACCCCTTTGCATACATTTTCCTCCATTTGTACATTTATTTTGATTATGAAACCCAAGTTTTGCCAAAATTACAGCATCCATCTCCATCCAATGTGAACCCCTTATTTGTAATTCCAATAAATATTTAGCGGGTTTCTTCCCATTTTTGGAATCGAGAGGCCACCCGCCAATTGATCGCCTCCTTTTCCCAATTGTTCCACTCCTCTTTTCACCATAACTCTATTACATCCACCATGGGTGAAAGAGAGTGATTGTGACGAATGATTCGTCATTTTTCTGCCATTTAATTATTCGTATCCTGCATCTCCTTTCAAGAGCAGGTACCGCTTAGTTGTTACATTCATATCAGATATTCCATTATGGAACTAATTTAAGCTAGACGCTTGCATGCAGAGGTAGTACCTCTACATGAAATGGTTTAGCCGAAATATTCGTCGTACCATCAATACATACGTTTGCCTGATAAAATATTCCTATTCCCATATTAGTGTCTATTTTAAGATGGGAAAATGCCAAATTTAGTTGTCACACCTGATATTTTTCCTGGTTTTGAAAACATCTCATGCACCTCCACAATGCGCTCAACATATTTTTCAATTCATGGATGATCCGACGGTTAAGTACGAAATATTTTTACTATCTCTGCTCGACTCCCTTCATAAACTGAAACTGGCCTTTCTTGCCCGCCCTGTAACGGTGTGATTTCACCATATTTCTATTCTTCTAAAATACTTCCATAGCGCATTGTTTATTTAATTTCCTTTCCACCACCTCTAACAGGCTCCTCATTGTTTTTCAATTCCATTACCGTAAAAAAATAAGGACAAATTCTTCCGATTCATTCTATTTATCTCTACCATTTCATCCGTTATCCCATTAACATCCCCTATCTTACCTAGAATGACAGACTTAAACTTCCATTAGATTACAAGGGTCTGATGGATCCACCACTGTATGCCACTTCAACATGTCGGAAAACAGTATGGACACCGTACTTCGGATGTTGAAACGAAAATTTCTTGGTCCCGTCTGTTGATTATGGGAACGTCCCGTACCACGGTCCATTCTCAATAATTCGCAAAAACAAAAGATATCGGTGGGGATGACGCACACGCTGCTGAAAACCGTTTTTTCCAATTGAAATTTTTCTTGCCAATTATAAAAGGTGATGTGTACATAATTTCGAAGGACGGCGCACCATGTCACATAGTTAAATACCTTTTCGTTCACTCTTCTTTCTGTCACTTGCACCCTGTAGTTTAATTACACAGTAGTAATAGACCCACTATACGGTGTTAATATACATACTGTTTTCTTGTTTCGCCAAGTTACGGACCTTTTCCGTCAACACTACAGTTCCCCTTCCACATCGCAGTTTTTTCATTCGATAAAAATAATACATTGATTATACATATTTCTTTGATGAGTACAAACTGAGCGTTCTGAGTTAGGTGCTGAGTTCAACCACTTCCTTGTAAGAAACCAATACCTATTAAATATACAGTACATTAAAAATATCTCTTATAAAGTACTTTATTGACCAGTATCTGGGTGCTAATTTACGAACTCAAATGAATAAACTCATCATTTATCTAGAGATACCCTTGTATATTTTAACTGTACTATAGAACGAGAACACATGTTTGAAACACATTTTTGAAAATGGAACTGTTTCTGATATTTATCGACCATCTCCGATTTGTATGGAAAAGGTACCATTCGAAAGATTGGTTCCGAGCGAATGTCATCATCAACAAATAGATCTGATTTTTATTACTTTTTGAGTTCTGACCGAAATATCCAAGTCTGTCACCGGTCAAACTATGCTGGTAAGTTAATTTTCGGAGTGAGGTGGAACATTGTTTGAAACAATTTCCTATATCACGTGTACATTGACATTAATTGGGCAAAGAATACCTTTTATTGATACTGAAAGGATTCGGAATCTACATTGATATGTACATCAATGGAGCTCCTAATATTACAATCCGCTGTGACTACAGAATCTCTCGGGAGTGTGAAGACCGCAAGGTGTACAAAATGAAACTGATTGTAATAGCCATTCTCAAACCCCATCTTAAATGGATGAACTGATTGAATGGTGTAATTGTATTGGACAATGAAATTACTATCTTAGCTAAACTCGTCACGGCAATCTGAAGAAGGGAGATGAGTTCAGATGGTCTTCATATTACTTGAATAAAAGCGTACTGCAAGGTTTTTTTATCTGAAATCTGTCTTAGACTCATCTTAGATACAAAATGTCATCTCAAAATGGCAATTAATTCCAGTGCACGACCAATTAAAAGTAACTGCCGCAATTAACCGAATTTATGTCCATATATATTTTTAAAGTACTTCAACCATTCATGAGAGAGGCTCTCCGGTTTTAAATTCTTCATCGGGAGACAAAAGAAGTACTATAGAAAACTACACAAGGGAAGAGTATGCGAGGAGGAAAGCGCCATGTACAATTTCTGGTCAAAGCTGATGACGGAAGTAAGCGCCGCGCCCGAACAATTTTACACGCAGTTGTGTTCATTTTTTCAAGACGATATCTGAACCTCCGATCGTCACCGCTTTCTGTTTAGAACTGGTTCAAAGACTGCATCCTGCCTCATGTAGATGTAAAAGGTTCAATTTTTAGACTTTCGTCACGCGGAAAGCGTTTCTGTTCATTCTATTACAAATGCAACAATCTTTTTACTTCGTAAAAAGCTGTACTTTTAGCAGATTACCGTCTATATACAACTACTACTTTGTTTCATTCGCCTTGGAATGTATTGTAACTGATCAGAATTAGAGAAATCTGTGACTCAGTTTGGATATAGAACTAAGATTGTGAATAATGTATACAACCAGATTTTTCAGCATTAACAGATCTTACGAATGAATTTATTAGGTGGAAGAATTCGGTGATAAAAGTAGACTGAGTAATATAGGCGAACAGTTTTGTTTAAAAGACTTCTTCTACACTAAAGATGTAACCACGTTCTGTTATCATTTAAGCTACTCTTCAACGACAAGGCGGTCTATGACCGTAAGATACGCTGTATCTCTACATATATTCATATAGTACTGGCAGTACTATATGAATGTAGAGGTAACTAAGAGCATCTTTACCAAACGGACTATTTCTATTGCTATGGAAAATTAAAATTGAAACGCGGAGAGAATTTATTGGACATTTCTATCCATCGATTTTGCGCGATTCAATTAATTTTTGCTGGTTAAATGACGACCTACCCCTAGAATCCTATTCTAAAAATCAGCACACTCCATCACACTACCAGTTATAATCATGGAAGGCGGTTTTTGAGAAGACTCTAGCGACTACGAGGACATGCAGTACCTCATTGATACAGACATGCTGCCAGACTTCGAGAAAAGCGACGAAACGGCACGGTATGTAGGCTCACAACAAGGGAAAAAAGGAACATAAAAGGATACTTTGACCGCGCCGCGACACGCTTACACAATGATTACTTTAGTATTCATGCCAGATACAGCGGGCGAAACTTTGAGAGTAAATTCCGCGTCAATTACATTACAGTCCTTTTTACTCAATTAAATTCAAAAACAAAACAAAACAATGTAAAACTTAGAGAGGGAGACAAGACGTCTTTGGAAAGAGTTTGACTTATCGTCTTTCTTTAGATTTTTGGCCATATTTCCGCTTAACACGGAGCTCGTCCTCATTCCACCTAGGCATTTTTACGGGTCAATAAATACGATTCACAAGACCAATGGTTTTTAAGATCCCTAGTTATTGGATCTTGTTTTGTACACTCTCAGTACGGGTAAAACATTGCACAGAGGAATAGTGAAACCATTACACATAGTTGTAATCTGCAGCTTCCAATATACCCATCAGTCCTGTCTCTGTCAAAAGCCTATATTATCCTCCGTTGCCAGGTTTCTTTCGATAATTGTACAGGTACGATATAACTAGCATATATTTTATTGGCTTCAGACAAAAATTAATTTAGTAAGCGTAAAAAGAAATTGAATAGAAGAAAATACTGTTAATTAGCTACTACTTTGAGCGTCGATAAATACACGATTACACTCGATAAAAAAGGATGGAATTTTATGCGTATGTCTAACAAATACGGAAGCGATGAACAGTGATAATATGATATCACATAAATACTGGATACAACAACAGTTTGGTATGCAGCTAGGGTAACAAGGGGATAATACGATATTCACTTAAGGAATCATGGTCACTGAATACAGTATAATAGCTACGTGTAATCAATTTAAGGAAATTAGGAGGTAGCCCAAAGAAATTCACACGTGTCACATTCAAGTGACATCCGGCAGGAAATGAGTATAAAGAGGGAAGGATCAGACCTTTTAGGTGAAAGCTTGAATTTACCGAATAAACAAAACCAACGCTATCACCTAGAACACGAACTATACGAAGCCGCTGCGAACCTTTTCAAACAAAAGGGCAGATCAGACAAGGACGCGCGCGCGTACACACTGGGTAAAATCCTAGGTGTGATACAAACTACTCACAAGCTAGCGTCATTCGGAGCGGTAGGTAGCCTCGGTCGCGAATTAGGGTCGGCGAAGCGTCACTGTAAGTAGCGACAGCCTACCAGTCCACAAATCGATTAAGCAGGCAATCGAAGGACGAATAGGCGACTAAAAGTCACTACCCGTGACAGAAAAAACTAAAGAAAGGATATACAATAAATACACACTAACAAAAATAAATAAGGAGGAAACACATTTGACACTAATATCCAGGAGCGTAATAAAGGAAGAGATACATCAGGGGATCACTAAAGAAATAAAAGAACGAAAAGGTAGCTACCAAAAGATATAACGAAGGAGTAGTCACAAGAGCCTCGAAAAATACACTCTTGTCTCAAAAGTAGTGAGAATGGCGTCACTTTTCACAGAGCCCTCTTTCAATTGATTTCAGAGACCTTCCTTCAGTAAATTTTATTCGCCTAACGATAATTTGTGCCAAGGTTTTAATATGAAATGAGCGTAATTGTCGATGCCGGTAGCAATTCCAACAAAAGAAAATTTTAATAAAACTGGGAGGATACCTAACATCAATTTTCCTTCAGATCCTCACATGCCAATCCTAATTGAACAAAATTTCATTAATCACACGTGTAACTTTCACCTTACGTTCATCACCGTATGTTGAAGGCCAAATTAATTCTTTTGTAACATCACATCTGTTGTAAGTTGATCAAGTGATCAAGTTGCGCTTAATTTTTGGCCTACTTTCTGATTTCGGAAGGCCTGCAATTTATGAAGAAACCGTCAATCGAACCCGTAGTTTTTCCATCCAAAGTCCTGACTAAAACTCCTTCCCTTCGATCTTTGATAGTTCTGACAGTGAAAATTCACACTTTCATGCAAACTTCGCAACATGTCTACTCGACGAAAATTACGAAATTTGTCTGTGGATGATGAAGAAATTGAATCTTTGACAGGGACGATGATGTCATCTCTGTATTGAAACACATGCATGTAGATAAGCAAAGATACTTATCCGGGAACAAAAAATATTCCCATCGCATTAGTTCGTTGAAATTTCGGAGATTACAATAAATTGGGTAGAAAGTAAATGATGTCGGTTTTTGAGATACTTGAGACTTTCCTTTGTCCAACTGTACCAGTACAATGAATGACTTCTTTCCGCGCTATCTATCATTTCTCCAGTACAAGTTTTCGAAGCTATATTTCATAATTTCATCAGCCACACGTGTCGCAGAAATTTCTCCCACGTCTGAGTTCATTGGATGAGTTCTCACAGACCTTTCCTCCGAATGGTCCGTAATAATTGGATTCATATGAGAAGCTTTGGCCTGACTTGGAATCACTTCGACGGCATCACTAAGATATCTCTCAACCTTCACCCCCTCTTTTGATACCACTGATTTAAATTTGAATCCCTTCCTCGCTAAGTACAATTTACATTGGAATTTTTAGTTTTCTCTAATTGATGCCATTGTTGCGAAATTTCTACAGAACTATCTACAGAGTTGTAATTACGTTTGATAATATCTAAAAGATTCATTGAAAAAACAAATAAATAGCTACTAGCTATTTTTGTGTTTTTCAATGATGGTAGGGTATAACGTACTATAGTACCCATGTTCATCTGCAGCAGGTTAATGCAGACAACCGTTTCAAAAAGGAAGTGGGCCGTCTTGCTTTGGAGAAATAAATTCTGAAAGCGAGGCGACAAAGGGCATATTTTGGCAAGAAATGGAACGTTAGTTGGATATTCTTCAGAACAACATCTGCAATAGGATGCGGATCGGCTTAAAATGGGTCGAGTTCAATTGTAGTTGAAGAAAGAGAAAAGGAAAGCAAGGCTTGAGGAACGTAAACAGATATTTTGGCATTTTCAGCAATTGATGCAGCTTCCACCCACCACTCCTCATCGAGCCGATCCCTGCGTGTCTTACAGCCATACACTGCGTCTTCAACCATGCCGCCCCGACTACTTTGTCTCAACTCGCTCGCTTACATCTCCAACTTCCCTCCTTCCTCTCCCACCTTCACCACGACACAACAGCTGGAACTCCCCTGCAAACGTTCCCTCCTGCCATATATCCCGACAACCTCGTGCTCCCTTCCAGCGTGCTACGCAACCGTCACCAACTCCCTATTGACCTTTAACTAAAGTCGCCCATGACACAACTGGATCTCTCTCCCCGTCTCAAATCAAAAACCGCTACCTACATGCATTGGTCGACCGTACCACTCGCTACACCGCCGTTATCCCACTTCGCTCTCGTGCTTCTGTCCGGTCCGCTGCTGAGGCAGTCTTTGCCGCCTGGTCTACAGCACTTGTGCGACCGGTAACTCGGTTACATGCTGATAATGCGCTTAAGCTACACGCCCCCACTCTCCACCTCTCTTCGAAGCGGGCGCGCAGATAACACGCACCACCCGACACTCCTCCCAACAGAACTGACAGCCGGAGCACATATTCTCAATCATTTTCAACGCCGTACGCGCCACACGCGCCGCCGCCTCCCTTCCCCGATCCTATTGGGACTGGACGGCCCTGTGTGTTGTATACGAATAGAATCAACTTCCATCCTCCGTCACACCCCACCTACACCCAGTGACAGCCTTCTATGACAAATGCAAACCGATCCCTCATTTCCATTCATTTGGTCAACTCGGATGGGCCACAGTCACCACACCAACCGATCAGCACCCAAATCTTGAAGAACGTGCCACCTTTGGTTCGATACCTCCGCTCAGCCAATTCATACCCACTAATAATTGCTCCAGTTCTGAAGCAATGAGCTTGGTACCGCTCACACAATCCGAGCAACTGAATTTCAGCCACACATCCCCAACACCAATACCGCTCCAGTACTTTCCTTTTTAGCCACATCCAACCAGATGCGCGTCATTATCCCCCTTATTCCCGTCGATTCTATCTTCTCTGCTCCCAAAAACCTACGGAAAGCACGACACCACCCGGATGAATCTCTTTGGGCTGTTTCCCATGACGCTTAGGTACGCAGATTTTTAGTAGACTTGCATGCCGTGGATCTTGTAGACCACTCCCTCGGCGACACACCCCGCCCCACCAACATGGGATTCAGGCTTAAAGCCACTTCAGATTGCAGCTCAGACACACGAAAGGTAAG
>JAULBU010039340.1:0-14783 GCA_032358235.1 Odonthalia washingtoniensis | reverse complement strand
ATTTCGCCAACTACTTTATCGGTAATCTTTCTTGCTGCATACCATGTATCTGCACGTATAGCATCTACTTCGGATTGGTTTATATATTTAATCCCATTTATTACAACTTCCATAAAAATATTTTAATAGTTAAAAAATCTATACTTTGCTGTGCGTTACTATGCGCCACGTAGCGTCACGCAACTTTACGTAACCAAACACTACAACACCAGACTACAACTTATTTAATTCAATTAATTTAAACCTTCCGAAATACCCATTATTGGTTGGTCGGTAACTACCAATGCCTACATAGTTGCCAGTAGTGTTTATAAGTTCTTCGATTGTTTCTTTGGTTATAGTTTCATTGTCAATTATTAAATCAAATTCAGCACTCCATGTTGACCACTTTGGACGGATAACCATTACCCTTGCTTTCACGTTTTTATTTACTGCTGAACGCTTATCAATTTCGTCATAGTCAGGCAATGTGATTTCTTCGGGAGAAACTCTTAATACGGCAGCAAATACACCCTTCATGCTTCTTTTTGCATTGCCTACTTTACTTTTAAGGTAGCCACCACCATTTATAAAGGCAATACGTAGCTGTTCTGCCGGAATGAAGCATTTATCTTCCCTGTTCCGGTAACAGTGATATTCAGCCCGTTTGCTGTCCTGTTCACTTACTTCCGGTCTTTCAATGATGTGCCTACGGTTCTTTTCCCAATCTTCTAATTTTTGGTCGTCCATCCGATGCTGCATATAAGGGGTAATGCCCTCAATTTTAACTTTGTAAATCATAAAATGTTGTTTTAAAAATTAACTAAACTATACTATACGTAACTACGCTGTACATCACATTGCGAGGATGCGCTGAAATTATTTATTAAAAGGTCTGTAACGCTTTGTTGTATCTGTCATTGGTAATTTGTTTTAGTGGTTATTGTTTTGTTGGATTTATTTGAGTTAAAAGTTTTTGTAATCCACGCCCGTCCTTTATTGACTTACCTGTATGCCATCCTGAATATGGGTATAGTGTTACCTGTTTTTCTTTGAACATAAAACTTATACGGCTATCATCTTTAAAATGTATTTCATATCCAAAAGCCTCAATGCTTTCAATGGCAACTTCCATACGTTTTGGTTCAAGTTCTTTCTGTCTATCTGTATTAAGCCTTGCCATTATTTTTATTTTTTGTTTATAGATAGTAGATATAGATTATCAATTTCTGTTGGGGTATATATTTCCATATTAAGACCTATAAAATTGCCACCACTTGCAGGTTGGAAATCCAATTTATGATTACTTAAAAATTCAAGAACTTTAGCTACTTCTATACGGCTTTGTTGGGTGGCGTATTCTTCAATTCTATCCCAAGCATAATCAATGGCATCTGTACCCATCGAACCACTCATTTTAAAAGCATCATTTCTAATTTGTTCTTTTAATTTTAACTTATCCATAGAATGTTTATTGTTTTTAAAGTGATTGTAGTAGGGATTATTTATTGGTTGGTTGTTTAAAATACCATGCTACGTCTTCATATTGCAATACCAAAGCAAGAGATACCATTCCACCTATTATTACAATAGGAATACCGTATGTCCAATGATTAGCTTGACTTTCTTCTGCAAGATTTTCTTTAAATCCATATTTTTGATACCACGTTTTCATTAAACCATAATATCTTAAACGCCAAGCCATATACCCTGATATAACCCATATTGTAATTGCAATAATTATTATCATAATGTATATTTTTTACTTAATTAATTTATTACGGAAGAAAAGGACAATAAGACCAATAGAACTTCTACATTCAAATCTTTTCCTTAAATGGTAGGTTTGGGTTTCTATTGTCCTGCGTGTTTTGCCCAATGCCTTCGCTATTTCAGTTGGAGTATTACCCTCTGCCGTTAATTGTACCAATGATTTCTCATAATCAGTAACTTCTATAAGCAGATAATCTATTAGTTTCTTTTCCATAATCGTATTCTTACAACACAAATTTACGATTACTTTTCATTCTACCAAATTATTTTATAAAAATTTTAAAAAGCCATATACAAAAACAAACACCCATACTTCCAAAACAATCATATAAAAACGGGTACTTCACATAGACGCTTTCCGTACTCACCCCTATCGTTACAGACAGACTCGGTGGCATGGGTTTCGTGTTTCTAAATAGCCGGTCATAGCTAAATTTATTTTAGGATTACCACCCACAATTAAAAGCTAACTAACAGGCTAATATTTGGTTTTGTGGTTTACGTTTGTCTGTTCATGTTTTCACGCCTGTAATGTGTGGGGTACAAGTGCAAAGGAATAACGCAAACTTTTAGCCGTGTGGGTATTTTATAGGCAAATTAGCTTTTGGATTTAGGATTGATGCAGGTTTAACGCTGGTTTGTGGCTCTTAGCTTTGATTTAACACTGGTTTGCAGTTGATGTGGCTTAGTGCTATGCCTTATGTGGGGTTAATGTGGTTTGATGTGTGGTTGCATTGGGAGAATTGTATGTTGTGGATTGATTAGAGGCTGTATTTTGGGTTATTGGGTATTAGGTGGTAGGTTGGTAGAGGGTAAAAGTAATTTGCAGATATTGTCACAATGTTATTACCTTTGTTGGATATGGCAAGGACAAAGAACTTTGAGCAAATAAATATACTACCTGTTAACGCTTTGACAGTTACTCAATACGCTAAGAGTATTAATAAACATAAATCAGTTATTTACCATTGGATAAATAGAGGTAAAGCTGATTATTCAATAAAGGTATTTCAAGGCATTAATTTTGTTATTCCTAATAAATAAGGCTACGTACTTTTACCCAATTATTTTGTCACAACTTTATTATTTTCAACCACTTATCTAAAACGTATTAAAATACTAAGCAATACAATGTAAAATAAATTTGTTCTTGTCACAACATTGTTACTATCTTTGTTCTGTCAATATGACGAAACAATAAAACTTTAGCTACCATGTTACAAAATACCTTAATTGCTTATGGCAATATTTACAATTTAGCTGACATACATAATATGTACAATTCAGCAAATATCAAATTTGATTTTTTTAATACTCCTTACCTTATTATTGAAGGGAATGTTATTAATCTAACTAAAGAGGCTCTTAGTTTTATAACTCCATTAGGTAAATTTAATACTGATTATCGCTAAACATAAATTATGTACGCACTAATAAATTATAGCCCCGAAAAATTTACAACCGAAAAAGCAAAAAGGGTATTTAATGCCTGTTGTTATGCCGGTAAATTTGAACTGGCTCGAAAAATAGAATACAAGTATACAAAGCCAATAAAAATAGATTTTATTATGGCATTGGGGGCAAGCCTTAAACAATGTTTACCATCCTGATGCATCTTTCATATACCAAAGTTAACATTTTTTATTTTAATAATTAATCAACTAAACTTTAGCACAATGTTACAAAATAAAACAGCCGTTAAAATATCCGCAGCATGGCATGGCGGACAATGGACAGCTTTATACTCCTTTGCATCTACACAACAATTTTATGGCGAAAAATCCCTTGTTTATTTGTGGGAAATTATGCAATGTTTACAGAACGAACATTTTGCACCATATCCGCACGAATTAACTAACGTAGAAAAAAATGAACTTAACAGCCTAAAAGAATATTTTGAGGAACAAATAAGAAAAACAACATTTATCGAAATTGAATATAAACAACATAAAACATACGGTTATTATTATCCTGATGCAATTACTGGCTTTGAATCATTTGTAAATTTCGAGTCTATTCATTTACCTAATTAATACCCCTACTAACTAATCAAATTTAACAAATAATAAATTATAAAGTTATGTTACAAACTACTCCAAAAACAGAATTAACCACCCTTAAAGATGCTGGCAAAATAACCCTTAGTGTTGGGAATCATGGCTTAATATTTATGCAAATATTGGGTATAAATAGTAGCTTAAAATCATATACCGATTATCATGCAGCGTTAACCCACTATAATAATTATATAAATTCCTTGTCTTAATCATTAACTAAACACATAAACCAACAGTAACCCGTATAAACTGTTACTAAATAAACGGGATAAAATGACAACTTTAGTAACTAAAAAAACACAGGCTGAAATTAAAGTATTGGCAATTAATACCCTTTATGAGTATGCCCAAAAGTATGTAAACCATGAGAAAACAAGGTTAGATGCCTTTATTGGTTTAGATATATTTAAAGTAGATGGCAGCTTTAAACAAAAGTATGACAGCCCAAAATTATCAGATACATTAACGCTGCCGGATGGTACTTTTGTAAATGCTCATTACTGGTTTAAACATTATTCAACTGACTTCGGTATATATGTAAAAATATGTGTTAATGGTGGCAGTTATGATGTACAGCCTAATACAGCATTTTGCCAATATGAAGAGCAGTATTTTAGCCTATTTAATAAAGTTGATGGTAAATTGGTTGCAACTGAAATAGATAGAGAATATCTAAACACCCGTTATGATGTGGCACAATTAACAGCCATTGCCACCACTATAAAAGAAGCTGCAAAGGTATATGAAGCAGAAGCGGACAAAATGCCCTATCTTTTTAGAGATACTTTTTATCTTAGCAGGTTAACAAGATAAGCCACATTTAAACACTAATTACCACCACTATAAAATAATATTATCATGCAAACTACAATAAACAACAATTTAAGAGTATATCAAGTTATTACCAGTGTAGGGCATCAAGCCTTTTGCAATATTGATGAATTAAACAATGTATGTGCAAATTTAGGCACTCATGCAGGTTATTTTAAAGTATATCACTTTTGGAATAATAAGCCACAAAAATTAAGTAAAAAAGCCTTAGATGAAATGTTTTCAGGCTCACAGCTAAAAAGAGAATTTAATTACTAAAAATAGCTAAAGTAACGGGCAAAGGTTTCTACCTTATACCCTCCTTTTTTATAATATTAACTAATTTAATAAACCATTAACACTAAAAAGATGAAAACAATAACCACCACATTTAAAATGCCTGTTATGGCTGGAAGTAAAACAAATATGAAACTTCACAAAATAGGATATGATGTAATTAAACATACAATTTTATGCCATCCTGACGGGGATAAACAACTGATTAAAAGCGAAAGAGTAAAAAGAGTAATTACTGCCACATCTTAACCACTTAACCAAATTTAACCACATATTAAAAACTAAAATTATGCAACAGAAAACACAAACCGACTTCACTATTTTACTAATTGGCTTTATTATCTTAATTGCTGCCTTTTGTAGTAGCTGCGTAACCAGTGGTTATGGCTGCAAAGGTAGGTCAACCATCATGACAAGGGTAAGATAATTACAGTAAAATTACTGCCCAAAAAATAGAGTGTTTTTGCTCTATGTAATACAGATAAATATTTAAACCTTTACAAAACAATTAAAAACTTAAAAAGATGAAAGAAACATTATTATATGGCTGCAAAATTGGTGAGCCGTCTTATATGGAGGAAATACTTTACCAATGTAAGGGATATACCAATAAAGACGAACTAATGAACAAGGGTAAAGAATTTGCCGAAAAATATGGATATGACAGACTAAGAATATCAGTAATTGACTTATCCATTAAACCCGATTTTATAAAAGCTATAAACGTATAACCCCTACCAATAAACAAAGCAAAGCAATTAAACCACTATTAAAATAAACATATTATGAAAAAAGAATTGGTAATAAAAGAAAATCTTTATGAGTTATTTAAGCTGTATTTAGCCGATAAATTATCTCCTGACCAGTTAGTTAGCAACTTACAAACTTTATGTAAAGGAAAGGGTAATAAAAGCTATTGGTGGAGATTCTTTGCCAATGATACAGGTGCAAACGATTGGCAAAGTGTAAGGGCAAGTTTAGGCAGCTTTAATAATAGCCAATACCTAAACGAATGTATGCAAATAGCCATAAAAGATAAAAGCATAATTGTTTACTACTCTTAACCACAATACAACTAACCAATAAAAAATAAAATTATGAAACAGAAAAAAGTAATATTAGAACTGTACATGGAAATATGGTATTGCTATCAGGATGGCAAAAGTATGGCATACCCTTTATTTACCACCACCACTTATGAAGATGCAAATAATACCTGTATAAAAAGGAATTATGATGTAATACAAGTAATTGATTTAGAACTTCAAGATTTAGAAGATTAACCACCAACTAAAACAAACTAATTAACTAACCTTATAAACTTAAACAAAATGACAACGACAACTAAAAAAGAAAAAGTATCAGCAGAAGTAAAAAACTATGTAACTGAAAATATTAATGAAATGGCAGAAAGCCATATTGAGTGCTGGAAAGACAGGTATTTTAGAAAGTCTAAAAAAGATATTTCATTTGACTTAAATGTTAACCACGATTCCAGCCTTGAAATTGAAAGAGTAGAGGAAGATCTAAAAAGGAAATTAAACGATGTGGAAAATGACTATGTAATATCTCAATTCAACAAAGCAGTAGTAAAAGCAATTTATTAACTAACCATTTAACACATACACAAAAATGAAAACAGATAACGAAGCAATAAAAAACAAGATAGCCGAAATGAATATATGCGTTAATACCCAAACTGATGAAGTTTATGTAGGAGGGCTGCAAAAGAAAAACATACTTCATAAAGACGATAAAGGGTATTTTTTAGTAACTGGATATGGCAAATTTTTAAAAAGCAAGTACCCAATAAAACAATACTTCACAAATGAAATGGAAGTAGCAGCATTAAACCAATATATTAAAAATTAAACATACACAAACATGAAAAGTAATAATAGTAATACAGCAGTAGTTTGGGAAAACGAATTACAGGCACTTAAAAACGCTTTAACCAGCTTTAATTTAAAAGGCTATGAAGTATGGCCTAACCATAACGGATTTAGAAGTAAAACAACATTCCTGCTAAGAGATGAAGAAGGGAACAGTATAACAGGTAGCTGGAACTATGACAGATTAAACCATTTCATTTTAGGATATGGAAAAGCATTTGAAAAAGCCAATAACCCACAACCAAAAGAATCCACTCATATAACATGGTGGAAAGGCTTAAACGAAGAAGAACAAACCAAACTTTGCCAAAAACACTTTCAGGCTATTCCAGTAGATTCATTAATGGAAAGAAGTATTAAAGTAATGTTCCATTATGAGAACCCCGAAACAACCACCAATACAGTAACAGGTGAAATAATAAAAGCACATAATTCAAATATGTTATTAGCTATGGAATTTGGTTATAGAGAATGTGAGAAAGGGAATAACTTAGATATGGCTTTTATAAACTTCAACAAAGCACTTAACAACAAGTAAACCAAATTAACCAACTATAAAACTATATACCATGTTACTAATCATTTTACTTTGGGTTATAGGCTGTATTGCCTTAACCGTTTTAAATGCGAAATTTTGGCAGCTATTCCCTGATACCGAACAGGAACAGCATAACCAAAATAAAAGCCAAAATAAGCCCTCTATTAACCCTATAATCAAAGATACCTACCATGCTATAAGACTGTTTTTGTTTATAGCTGTGGTATGTGGTATTGTATATGGTATTTGTACACTTATTAAAAATATTATCTAATGGCAAAGATTATAGATTTAATTAAGGTATCTGTTATCATAGCTTATTTGCTTTGTGGTTGTACAAGGGATTTACATAATGGAAGAAGTTATGTAGTGGAAGAAGTAAAAGGAACGGGTTATGTGATTAAATTAAAGGGTATTGATGAACTGTTTACTGTTCCAAATAACAACCACAAAGTAGGTGATACCATTACCGTATGGAAAACATATAAAGAAAACAAAGCAACTATTTACTAACCAAATAAACACTACAACTATGGGCTTAACACACGCTGAAAGAAGTAAACCGTTAAACGGACATGGTGCATGGGCAAACTATGCAGCTAACAAAAGAGAAAGGCTTAATTACACTCTTAAAATAGACTGTGAGGGTAACTGCTTTTACTTTAAAGGAGGGGAACAAATGACTGAATCAGAATTTAACTGTCGTTATCCAATAGGTTTAATTAACCGTTCGCTGCATGACAGATTAGATTCAAGACAAAATATTTATTAATTAACCAACAAAAATAACCTAAAATGAACAACAAAAAACTAATTACTCCTTTATTGGATTCACTTCAAAAACAACCAACAATGAAATCACGCAAAATGTATCGGGTGGAACTCACTCGTAGTAATTCCCTTTCCCAAGATGTTTGTATTATGGCTTGCCTTTCAAATGGAAGTGGTAAGTATATATCCTTAACTGATATGGAAAGTATTGTAAAGGTGGAATTAATAAGATTCCCAACCACTAATGAAGGAATATCTGTTACCGTATCAGGCAATGTACTAACCATTGATGGTAAAAATGAAAACATATTAACGGTAACAGAGGTTGAAATTATGGAAATTGAAAAGCCACAGTTATCAAACCAAGAAGCAAAGGACATATTAACTGGCGTTCCAACTATTGATAGCTACTCACAAGGTACTATTACTGATAATGAAGCAAAAGAATTACTTAACTGATTTTATTATGAGAGTTACAAAAAAGTTACTTGTTAAATTGGTTAATGAATTATTAGTAAAAGTAGAAATGCCTTTTGAATGTATATCTATTGAAAAGTCAAGATTTAGAGGGCAAGATTATGAAGGTGGGGCTTATGTTTGGTATGCACAATTAAAGCATGGGAATGATGAACCGGATTCACGTTGTAGAATATATTGTTACATTTCATTCAGTGAATTAGAAACGTATCTAAACAATGGTAAGAATCTAAAACTTAATAATAATTCCCGATATGCCAGCACAACGACACTTGCTGATTTAGAAATATCGGTAACAACTTAGTTTTAAATTAGGGTTTAGTTTATAGTGTGGTATGCAGCAAGGATTGGTTTCCCTTGCTGCTTTTTTTATACGATATACTTTTTGCAAAGTTCGTAGTATTTTAACCTATCAGGCATACCGATATATCCACCATTTATTTTTTTAACTACTTCGTTCATCTTGTCATCTATGGCTTCATCTATTAGCTGTTTAGCTATGGCAAAAAACCAGCAAGCCGAATGTATGCCTACTTCAATATCTACCTTTAAAAGGTCTGCAATTTGTTCAGGAGTGTAATTGTTACCTGTCTTTGCATTATAGTAATTGGTGAACTTTGTAACATTGCTTCTACCTGTTAATTGTATAATTCCAGCACCACGAAATATCCATCCATCCATAGGGTTTACATTTCCTAAATTTATCCTTCCCCACTCACCACCGTAAATGGTATTTGCAATCATTACTTTATTAGCTGCATGGGTTTTAGTTCTGCCATAATTAATGGTATCACCCATTGATATTCTTTTACGGCTAAACAATTTCTGTAATGCTACTGATTGGTAATTCATCCCTTCTTCTAATGTTGTAAACTCATGGCTTTCATGTAAACAGTTAGAAAGAAATTCGTGCATTATATCGGCTGAATTAATGCCGTATTGAGGGCAAATCTTATCCAACCCATTTGCATACTTAGCTAACCTTTCGCCTTTTAATGATGGGGCAATTTTTGAAAGTATCGCTTCTGTTATCATATTAAGATTATTTTGTTTCTTTATTATTTAAATAAGCACCATTCTACTGCTTTCCAATTTTTCATTAACTGGCTTTTAAAAAATAAAGTTACAAATTGTTTTGGTTGTTTTGAGAAATTAACTACCTTTACTAAAACACATAGTTTATGGCACTAACATATAAAGAAGGTACAAGAAAAATAGGCAGCGATAATAGAATTTCTATTGCTTCAATAGTTCCCAATCTTAATAATCCAAAAGAATATTTGCTAATAATGGCAAAAGACTTTGTTGAAGGTTATACCTATCAGGATTATTATGCGTCAGGGTTTAGGTTAGTTAAACGATACTGATGCAAGGCTAATTGCCTATGCGCCCTACCTAATAAACTATCACTTATGTTACTACTAAAAGTTAAATTCTGTATTAAACCTTCATTTATGTATAATTTATATATATATAATTGCTACCAATACATCTATTCAAGGATTAAATACCCAAACAGGTGAATTTTATGAGCATCAAACCCGATACAACAGTTCACAGAAATTATTAACTGTTGCGATATTCTTTACAGGTGCAGTATCAGCAATTATAGCTACGTGTCAGTACTTTAAACCAACTACAAATTCAACCACATATATCGTAATAGACACAGTAAGCCACAACCAACGATTATTGAAATTAGAAAGTAACATGAAATTTCAAACCAATAGATTCGACACTTTAGAAAAAATAGTGAAAGATTCCTTAGAATTGAAGCCATAATATCGTAAATTTGCTTACGATATTTAGTATGTGATATATTTATTACTGGGTAGTTACAGCTACCCATTTTTATTTTCAAAATCCTTAACTGCTTTACACAGTTTAGATAACATTTGAACTTCTACATTTATTAAATCCTGTCTGTAAGTTTCATTTGCTTTAGAATGAGCCATGTTGTAAACTGAATTGATATTTGTATCTCCAATCAATCTTATCCCTGTAAATGGCTGCTTTCTTTTCTTAGTCCATATAACTATGCGGTAGTAAGGCAAAATGAATTTTTATTGGAGTGCAAAATTAATCCAAATTGCTTTATTTGCCAAAATAATTAGCTTAATAATACTAACATAATTAGTGTGGAAAAGTAGGTACTACCGATAATGACATATATAGTTTAAATTTGCTACAAGTACAATATCCTATCAAAAGAACCAGTAAATGCTTCGACAACTAAACTGATGTTCTAATGATAGTTTGGTATGTCGTTTTTTGTTTTTGGAAGTATTTGTAAGATATAGGGAACTGTTACCCCCTAAAAAAGTTGACTGCACAAAACAGTCAACACAATGCCTATGAAACTTTTAGGTAACAACTCTACCCGTTGGAAGAAACTGGTAGATATTATTCAATCAGTCTGCAAGTTCGTTGCGGTTCTTGCAGAGGCAGTTAAGGCTATTCGTAGCCTATTCTTCTAATTTGCCCAAGTAAAACGGGATTGCCGTCCCAGTTTTCGCCTCCTTGTGACAGGGAGGTTTTTTATTATAACGCAATATTAAGGCTAAAAGTTGTATCAAAGCAACGTATTAGCACCTAATTAGCAAAATAGTAAATCTACTAACCTTTGTTTCTTGCCCTTTTGAATAACCTATAAACAATAAGCGGAATGAAAATTACAAAGAACTCTAACATAAATATTTGTAAAAACACCTTTTGTATTAGTCTATGGCTGTCTTGTACCTTTATTGTATGTTGATGCCAAAATTAAAGTAAAATATGATAATAACAAACTTTTTATTGATTATTTTTGTAGTTGTTTTGAAAATAGATATATTTGCGTATGGAAAAGACTAAACTAATAACTGCCATGCAGTATGCTAAATATAGGTATTGGACAGTACAGAATGTAAGAAAGCATTTTAAAGCTACTGGATTAGAAAAGTTCCCCGAAGTATTATCTGTACAGCATTACTCCCGTTTTTATCTATTTGTAGTACCTGAAAGTATGGTAATACCTGATTAGGTTTACTTTAAAAATATAAATGCTGCTACTCCTAAACCTGCCGTACCTAAAATACCTATTACTGTTTTTCTTTTTTGTCTTTTGAGTAACTTATTTTGATGTAACATTTCTTTTTTTGCTAAATCTCTTTGCTCAATTAAATTTGTTACTTCTGCTTTGTATGTTTCTACTATTCTTAATTGGGCTGTGTCCTTTTCACCATGTATGGATATGATGCTATCTTTAATGGCTATGCGTTGGTTTAAGAAAGCTATTTTTTCATTCAGTAGTTCCACCCTTTGCTCACATATTTTTCCTTTCTCTATTAGCTTTGCTGCATCTCTTAACTTTGCGTTTGGAACTAAGGTAGCATCAATAGTCGTTGTTTGGCTGTGGCTCAATTTTGTTGAAGTAATCAAGCAAACCAGCATCATCAAGGGTATTAATTTCTTTAGCTTTTTCATTATATTTTTTTGGTAGGTTGTTAAGCCTGTTATCAATAAGTAAATTGTTTATGGCTATTAAACTGTCTTTTATGTGGAGTGTGTAAATTTGGGAATCCAATTCCTTTTCCCTTACCTCCCATACTTGTCTTAGCTTTATTATCTCATTACGTGCATCCTCCTTTAACTTCATTTCAAGTTTTACCAAGTCTAATGTATGGTCTTTCTTAATCCCTTGTATGAATAGATAAATAACTAAGAGAGATAGTAATAGTAAGCCAAATATTGAAAGTGGATATTTATTCCTTTGTACCCATGTAACTGCTGTCTTTACTTTCATGGTTTGTAGTGAAAGGTAATTAAATAAAGAATAGCCATTATCAGTAAGATAATAGCATTGTTCTTTGTGAATATTTTATTGAAGTCTATCAAGGCTTATCTATTGGTTCACTACTTTTACTTTCAATGAATCTTTGCGCCCTTCCCGAAAAGGAAACAACTATTGATTGAGCCATATACCCAATGGCAACAAATGCTAATCCAAGCCATTTGCCAATACTTTCTAACTGCTTAACTTCACCACGTACAATAAGGCAAACAGCCACAACACAAACAGAAAGTATAATAGAAAATCGTTCAATTTTCCAATACTTAAAAATGTTTATTTCTCCCTTTTGCTCACGGTTAAGGGTATTTAATTTAATTAGGTTGTGGATTAAGATACCAAACAACCCAAGTGCTGAAAGCGTAACAATAGTGTAATCCATAATTATATTTTTTTACGTTTGTTTGCTAATTTTTTCTTTTTGTATTTATTGATGATTGGCTTTATAACCTCTTTCCATGTTTTGTAAACGCTGCTTAAACCTCCCAAAATAACTACCAAGTCTTTTAATATTTCCATGCTGCTTGTTGATTTTAATTAGGGTTATAAATGGAGTGAAGGAAAATATAACTGTAAATACTGTAACCTTTCCAAAATTTATAACTGCTCCTACCGAAATAGCCACTAATAAAATTACTCTTGCCAACTTGTAGTTTACTTGTGGTTCTTGCATCAGGTAACAAAATACAACAATATTTAATACAAAAACAATAATTTGTGCATACAAGATTACGTCTGTCATAGCTTTTAGTTTTTAAATTTTTTATTTCTAAGCAAATCTATAAAGTACCATAACATAAATAAATTTGCAACTGTTAAAGCAATAGATGCCGGCCATTTAAACTTTTCAACCCTCCAATAATGAGGGTCGTTAAATTCCATGTAAAAATATATTGTAGATATAAGCATTGCCCCTGCTCCTACCCACTTCATTAAGTTAGCTTTAGCCGATGACGAAACAACAAATAAAGCCAACCCTAAAACGTCCATACAAAAGTAAAGAGATAAGCCAAATAAAATATCAAATGTATTTACTTTTACCCCATCTATTATTTCATACTGCTGCACAAATACATCCCATGCAAAGTACCCAAAATAATAATGACCTAATATACCAATTAATACAATGGAACTTAGTGCTATATCTCTTTTTTTATCCATTTTAGTGTGGTCTTCTTATTGGTCTGCCCGGTGCAAAACCTTCACCTAAAGTAGCTACTATTTCAAGTTGCTGCTCTTGAGTAAAGCATACTGCATTTTCAGCATTGCCCCATGAATAAGTACCGTTATCACTAACAGCAATAATCCATAAACCTGTTGTTGTGTTCTGTACTCCGTAACATTCGTTGCTCATTTTTTAAAAAATTTATTGTAAGAAATATAAAACGCTGCCCTGTTTGCTGCTGCTGTTATTTGTTTTGTAGTTTAATTATTTCTCTTTTCAATTCTTCAATCTGTTGCTGCTGTTCTTTTACTGCATTAACCAATGTTGCCACAATAGCCCTTTCCTGTAATGACAGGTAGCCATCTTTGTTCTCACCTGTTCCGTATGGTATTGCACTTTTTACATTTTGAGCAGAAAATCCGGCATAAGTTTCTTTGGTTTCATTGCCACTTTTTTCATTCCATTTGTATTGTATAGGTTTTAGTAGCAACAGTTGCTTTAACCCGGATGTATAAGGCTTGATGGCTGTTTTTAGTCTTTCATCTGAAACTGATGTAATGTTACCTGATGCATCGAATGTGGCCGTACCTGCACCGTAATTTGATAACCTCATAGCACCTGTAAAATCAACTGCGCCCGATCCGCTTATACCTCCACGCCTTACATTATTAGTCCAAAAATCAGAAGCATGATTTGTATAAGTTCCTATATTTAACGGCATATAGGCACTAAATAAAGCACCGTTATCGGCAATCTCCATTCCGCTTGTACTGTAACTTGCAGGGTAAGCCTGAAATCTAAGTGATTTTGAGAAAGCGGCAGTAGTACCCAATAATAATGAAACAGGGGAGGTTGTAGATGTTGTGTTGTAGTAAATATTAAGCCCTGATTTACTCGCTGCAATATCAGTTCCTAAAGGGTTTGCACCAACTGAAAAAAGCCCTGTAAAATTTGCATCTGCACCGTTTACTGTTCCTGTGAATGTAGGGCTGGCACTCATAGCCACATTGCCTGTACCTGATATAGCATACTGCCCGATAGTTCCTGCGTTATTGTAGGGTATATAAGTATTGGTAAAACCACTCATGGCTGTTGTGCCGTTGGTTATGGTTGATGAACCGCCGCCGCTTGTTGTATCGGCATAGGAAACTAAACCTGATGCAGGGTTGTATCGGAGTGCTTTTGTTCCTACTGC
>JAULBU010039329.1:0-14788 GCA_032358235.1 Odonthalia washingtoniensis | reverse complement strand
GCTCAGGAACAATAAATGCACTGCTAACGAAAAATTTGAAAAGAAAAATAGCCCCATTTTATTGCTCCGAAGCACCACTTTTAGTGCTGTAGCCAATCTAAAATTAGTGCTATACGGAGAAATTATAATGTTATAAATTTTAATTTTTCCATGCAGTGTGCACGACAGCGTCTACATATTGGGATCGTTTTCTATATTTCTGCAGAAAATTAACATTTCATTGAGGATGCAGCGGTATAGTGGTGGATTTCGTCTGCCAGGTTACCAGGTGTATTACTGGTTTCACGCCAAGGAACGTTGTGTCCACTATGACCCTGTGGTTGAAACGAAGTTCTTCAGTGCCTAACGTCAATTTAAATCTTCGAGGTATGCCGCTGTATCTTTTGCAAACTTTACAGTCCTCCGCTATCTTCTCGATTCTTATGCGAAAATCATCACGCAAATTTGTCGAGCTGGCTCTTTGGAGGAGATTTTTCGTTGCTCTTACTGACGGGTGCCAAAAGTTCCTATGGATCTTTTGCAACTCTTGTTCAGTGTAAATCACGTATGGTGGGTTGTCTGAAGTCCAATGGAGCACGAAAAACATTTTTTCGAGAAATAGTGGCAGGCGGAGTGGTCCAATGTATAAATAACCGCCTTATGGAATGATGTCCAGACCGTTGTCAATCATATCGTGGTTTGATAACAACGTTGGCAAGTCTTCCTTCACTGCTGTACCGAAAAAGACCATCGGTCGAGAGCAAAGTTTGGGAGTCCTTTAATTCGTAAAAAGAGTGATAGATGCCAGTAGAGAAAGATTAATGTAGCATCTATGTGAGTTCCGCGGTTCAGAGAAGAGCGGTTGACCAGGATCTCCTTCGCTACGGGATAACCTTGATGGTAGCAGGGTTCGAAGACGTAATGCGCCTTCATAGACTCTGTAAGCAGACGTCGACAGCGACCAAATGCACATTTTACATGTGAGGGTCACCTTACTTCTAGCGAATGGTGTTAGCCTATCCTAAAGCTCTTGTGAGGTAAGATGTCTCTTCCCCGATTTAAATCAATGTATCGATGATGTCGAGTTTTTCTGCACTTTACGGTGGCTTGGTTTTTTACAATTGTCTACCTTCTTATTCAATCCTTGCCTTTCTCCCTGAGGATGGGATATAAATAGTAAAGGCTAAGTCAAATTGGAAGCAGAGTCAAGGAGAGTACGAATGGGAAGTGTGCGTCGTTCTAATTATGATGTCGGTCGTGATCTGTACACAGTACACGTTAATTTATATAAAGTCTGTGATCACTGCCGTGTTGTAGTGGAAATAGATTGAACGTGATTGTATATGCGTTAATTGCATAGGGGCTGTAGTGGGTTTGGGTGCGCATGCCTCGTACAGTACAATTGATTTCTCCTTGGTATGGGTTTTCACTTGTATACAGTGTCATGATTACGAATACTGTGTCGTCGCGTTACATTTCGTCCGCGTGTATATTCTACAGTGGACGTAGTTAATTGCACCACCCTTTCCTTTCGGCATGTTAGCACGTGGGTTATTTTTTACTCAGTTACAATTCTATACCGTCATGTTTATTTCTTATCCTCATATGTCGTCCTTTCTTGTTCGTAGCGTGTCGCCTCTTTTCGCCTTATCATATCACCATCGCCACTTCTTCTTTCATTCCCTGCAGGGGCCCGTTACTCCCTCAGTTTTCGGCCCTTTTGCATTCTGTTTCTTCGTGTTCGTCATCCCAACTCTACTGCCATTCACCCTCTCCACCGTCCCAGCGATCACCGTTATTCACCCTATCCGCCTTCCCACGATGATCTTCATTCACTCGATCGCTCGCCACCGCCATCGATTCTGATCAGAATAGACATACTGAAAATCTGACATCGATGATTAGACCCAGGTGATGAAAAGTTATCTGGGTGGTGGCTTCTATCTCTACTTGTCTGTAACCACGGAGTCCCTTTACATCCTTCCTAGTTGGTGTCTTAATTGGGATTATTATCTTGAAATCTCGGGAGTAGACGAGGTTTTGTGACTTGCTTATCACCTAACAGCGGTTACATCCCGTATCCAACTTAATTCCTTTGAAGTCCCCGAATCATTTCTTTTACAACTGGGCCCTCATGGTATTCAATGCTTTACTCTATTGAGGCTCTGGCTTAGCCTTAATTAATGATCTTTTTTATTCCGGTTTTTAGTTATAAATCACTAGCCTGGTACCATCTTAGGTCGCTACTCGATGTGACTTAGTTGCCTATTTTGTCGTTCGGTTACCTTCGTAATCGATTCATGGACTGGTGGACTCGCGACCCTTGCTGTGACGAGTCAACGACCCCAAGTCGCGGTTGGGCCACCTACTACGAGCGAATGATGCTAGTTGGCAAGTGGGTTGTACCACACGTAGGATTTCTCCCTGTATGCACCGTTTGACGTCCTTGTCGTGATCTGCCCTCCAAGTTGAAGGTTCGCAGCTGCTTCGTATATCTCGTGGTTTAGGCGAAACGGAGGGGTTTGGTTATGTTAATCTGTAGCTTTTTTTAATTTCCTCCTCTTCCAGATTTGATTGTCCATCATTTATTCCGTCCATACAAAATGAAGATTATGGTTTGATACGTGTAATATTTCCCCTTTCTATTAGATTACCTTCTAATTCTGTCTAATTGTCTACACGTGTTTGCCGTGCTGTAATTTTGGCATTTAGAATATAAATTCATATTAGAGCTCTATAATTGCATATCCGTTTCCATCGCTCGTGTAGGTTTTCCCATCCCATACCTTTGACGGGCATGTTACCAACGTACTTCTTTATTGTTATCACAAACCTCCTTCTGAACGTGTATGCTCACGTAGCGTACCGAATATTTATCCTTGACACTCAAAGGTATATTAATAACGTTCTGAATACTCCAGCGCTTCAGGTTTGGGTGTCAAGGACATCGCCCATTCAACGGCATTTGCCTCAAAGAGGTTTTTCGTTATTAGTTTC
Source organism: Odonthalia washingtoniensis (assembly GCA_032358235.1). Taxonomy (NCBI): domain Eukaryota; phylum Rhodophyta; class Florideophyceae; order Ceramiales; family Rhodomelaceae; genus Odonthalia; species Odonthalia washingtoniensis. The sequence goes on along the minus strand of JAULBU010039329.1, from coordinate 11,812 downwards.
CAAAGGGGGTGAGTGTCACCGAGGACTTTTTTAGTCAGTCCATCTGCGGAGATGTGATTTCTCGGGATCCAGTTGAGCTTTGTTAATTCACGATTGGACTAACTCTCCTCGAGAAAATAGATGTCGATCTGGAGACGCTTTTCGCAAGTTCCCCCATCCTTCGCTATCACATCGAAACTCGACTTTAAATCAACATATGCGTCAATATCTATTTAAGTATCCAGGATTTCCTCAGACATGTCGCGTAGTATGAATGCGTGATTAAAAGCCAGGACGAGGGCATGTAATCCAGCTGCTAAAACAGATCTGGTCACGAGTTTACATTCGTTGGATGAGTAGTGGACGATATTAGAATTGCCGTGATTGTCTACACGAATTAGGAGGTATCCTGATTGGCTGCGGTAATTCCTTACATTACCAAAAGCGTCGTCGCTGAAGAGAACCAGTTTAATCGACTTCATATCTAACTGCATGAACTTTATCCCTATTGTTTTCGTATCTTAGATGCGCTTGATGTTGTTCTTAAGTTACTTAGTTTCTGTTGTTGTCGTCGCTTCTTTGCCGGGCGATGAGTTGGATTCCTGCACACATGTCCGGGCCGGTGCAGACGACAATATGTTGTGCGAGAGCACGATTGCAGACAAACGAATTGTTTTCTGTGGGGACGTTAAGTTTGCCCACCTTCAAGGCGAACATTCAGATGACGCGAACCGAAATGTTATCGGTTTGCCTCATACGGATGTTCGCGTTGCTGTGCTTTTGTATGTGTTGGTCTGTTGAATCGTACAATACGATGCGCACTATGAGAGGTTTGTATGACACAAACTTCAAGGGCGAGCAGTGACGGAATTGTGATGAGTGTGAGAAGGAGTATGAGACGTGAGGAAGGTGAGACGTAATATGAGAGGTAAGGTGAAAAGGGGGAGACAAAGCAGGAGATGGGAACTCGCATGGCAGAATAGTTTGATGACGGTAATGATGGAAGCGGGGTTTGATGACGGTAAATGATGGCAGATGAGTTTGATGAAGGTAATTATGGCAGCGTGGTCAGATGACGGTAATGATGGCAGTGAGGTTAGAGACGGTAATTGATGGCAGCACGTAAAGGAGGAGAGAACGTGAAAGAAAGAAGATAAATATGAGCAGGAGGACTATACGTGAGTGATGATTAACACTCCCTAAACAAAACTCCAAGAAGACGACGACAAGGAGAGGAAGGAAAGGCCTGCAGCGGTAAAAGAGAAGAAAACGGCATTTCTTTGGAATGCGAGTATGCAGTAAGAAAGACGATGCTATTGTCGACGCCGACGCACCTATCAAATGATGATGATGTGTAAAACGGGAATGTCCATACCAAGGGAAAACCGGGGAGAGGGGACACGGAATATTGAATAAAAGGGTACAATATAAAACAGTACTGGGTGTCAATTCGATATGGAAATTCTGTACAATAGATTAAAATAAACAGTGTTCAACGGAACTACAGCGCACAAGGTAACTGAATGAGCCGAAAATCGTTCATATATCGAATGATACAGTAAGAGATACACGTTGCTAGTAGATTAAAAGAATTAGAATCTCCAACATAATTACAATTTATTAACGGCAGGTTTATACACGTGTGTATGCTTCTGATTTCCCAGTTGGAATTGAACGCAGTTTTATAAATATTTATTCCATACCAGATCCCCTTGGAGCAGCATACTCAAGAGGTGGACATAAAGAGAATTACATACGATACCAAACATTTGCACCGAATCAGTCATCAAAACGAGTCACGGGAAACCAAGAAAACCGCGCTCGAAGTTGAACAACTATCAATGTTCGAAAGAAAGTGATATCCATGCGCACCCACCACGTGACCCGATAACTCTACCAGTTGAAAGACGATAGTAACCTTTCTATCGACCCTTTATCCGCGAAGGCAACCACCATTGTCAGGATTACTGCCACATTGATCTTCTAAATAGCCTCGGGTACTCATCAGTCAGATTTATCTAACTGACAGATTACTTCCTTCATTCGCATATTATTTTTCTTTTTGTTTCTTTAATAAATATTTATTATATTCAGGCTACTGATAATTTCGACAAGGCCATTGAAGGTTGAGGTGCCGTCATATAGGAAGGTTCTTTCCATGCTGCTGAATATTTTTTGATACTCGTTGCTTGTCGCGTAGGAAGTTTTCGGTACCAAAAGAGAGCGAATAATCAACTTGAAGTGCGACTAAGACATCAAGTTTTCCATCATGTTTTCTAACCAGTACGCATGGATCTACACGGGTCCTGGCCATCTTTAACTCATCGAGATGGTTTTCGAGATATGTCAAATTCCAGTGTAACCAGATTCTGGTATTCCATAGAGTAGTTTCACCACTTTGGGTACCATATATTCTTTTAAATAAAGTTCAGGCGGAGCTTTTTTGTACCCGGGTCTCTCGAGTTACGTTTTATTCTGGAAGTATGCTTGCGTTATATCACGCGTGAAAACCTGAACGTGTGATAAGGACGCTGCTAACGCCAGTAGGAGCCTTTAGAAGTACTGGTGTACGGTTGGATCTTTAGTTGCTATATTAGTGTAGTCCAGGTATTTATAGTTTTGAGCAACTAGGCAGCTCTTGCGTCTCATCCCCTTCTCGGCGCGCTTCAACTCATCAATAAAACGACTACCGAATATTCTGATATCGGCGGGGAGTGAGTGTCTTGGAATGGGATGAAATGTACCATTGTCTATCAAGCTACGTAGTTCAGCATTACGTGCTTCCTCGAAGTCTTGTGTTTAAATCGTTGCTGATGCCTCAGTGTACAGGTATATATCTGGCTGTTTATCCAATGAATCCATGTTGGATTTGATATATGGTTTGACACACGTTGAGCAGAATAGACGTCATTTGTGGACGGTCTGTACAACTACTGTCTCACCTTTTATTGATATGAATCGGTGTCGTACTACCCAGATCTTCTACATAGTGCTATATACCGATACTCGTGTTCCAGCGGGAAGTTTTCTTAATTCAGCCGATTTCTCAACACCACGAGGTCCATGGGAGTGGGTAAGAGTGAAAGCAAGTTTTCGTTTTGATTTTTACTTCTGAACCTCTTGCATATAATTGTCTATCAATTAAGCCCGTTGGTGTTGAGTGGCCTCTGGAGTGACGCGAGCAGGTCTGGGGATCGCTCCGTACACGAGAAGCATGGGGTAAAGGCCCTCGGGTCCGATCACCGAATTAAGGACAAACGTAGCCATGTGAAGACAGTCCTCATAAGAAGTAGTCTTATCCAGGTTGTAGCGGATGGAAATAAAGACGTGACGTAGAGGAGCATTGTATCCTTTGGCAGTGCCAATGTCGCCTGGAATTTCGATCGGTGCCTATTTGATCCAAATTACATCCTCGAAAGCTGCCTTCCTAAATTATTTTGATGTATAGTTTGATCCTTGATTATTGTGCAAAAAATACGGTGGTACACAATAGACCAATGTTCACATCCGACGAATAGCCTTCCAAATACCATCTGCGGTTTGTCTTAGTACGAATCGTGCTGCAGTATATTGAGTCCATTTGTTGACTTGACCATGTGGACCGCCAGCCGTCCTTTTATCCACATTGTGTAGACTTGCACCTCGTGTTTAAACCTTAAATTAGCCGTACCTATTGCTAGTTTAAACCTCCGGGGTGCTGCGCTTCATTTTGTAAATGTTTGACATGCTTCAATTATTCTTTTGATCTATTCGCTCATCATTATGTCGGGTGGTTTACCGCTCGATTACTACTTTGCACGTAGTAAGTTTCGTGTTGTTCGCCAAGTTGGGTGTCTGAACGTAGAATGTATACGCAAGAGTTCGGTGAAGGTGTAGTCTATATATATATAGTGTCAGACAGGAGCCATCGATGTATTAAGAAAAAGTTTTGGAAGTCCAATTGTTGTTCTTTGTCGCGGTATGTGATGAACTTTTATTGGATGTTGATGTTAAGTCCGTTTTATGGCATATATTTCATGCAAATAACTGACGAGATTTTGTAGATGATTATGAGGAAGATTGCATTGATGATGATGTCGAGTTATGTAAAGGGTATCTGTCTTCTTGACTTGCCTATTTCCTTCTTTACCCCGCCAATCCCAGATACCTGTTTGTCTTGTAATGATCTTATTACTCGTTTGATGTTGAATGAATGGAGTATGATTCGTATTGTTGAATGAACATTACCGAACTTCGGTTGACGCAAGTATCTATTTTCACTCCGTCAAATGTTTAGGCCTTATTTTCAGTAGGAATACTTGCTACATGTGCGTGTATTATTTCCTGTAAGGTATCATTCCTGTCCCCATGACTTGTAATTTCTTGATTAAATCTGACTTTTTGATAATTGTTTGAGGATGACGATTTGTCTCAACATTATTGTACGTGGTATGTTTATATTGGGTCACCAAATCGGGCTCAGTTTTCTTACTGTTAATTGTGTCTACAGTACTACTGTAGACATATAGTATACCTGTGTAAGAAAGATAATCCAGATAAACCTTCCTATATTTCAGCTTGGCCGGTTACATACTAGAAAGCATAGTCTTCATCACTTTCGCCATCATCCATCGACCTGGCTTCATCCGATTCTTCTTTCTATTCTTCCTCATAAACGGTCTCTGTATCACCGTTCTAGATAAGATCGAGGTCTTACATAGTTAGTAGCGCTGTCTAGTGGCGTTCTTTTAACTTCGTAATGGCGTACGAAACCTCCTCATGCGTATGCGTGTCTCGTGCTCGGTGCTGGTCTCCGCAGACGAAGCACCCTTTTACTCCACACATCTAAATCGATCTCAACTGCGTTTGGCCTTTCCTACCGCCTCTGATATTATTATGGTTACCTCTTCCTCTCCCTCAGTTGTGTGGTCATGACTTGCGAAAATATCTTATCTCCCTGCGTGTGTTACCACCAAATTGTTTCCCTAGTGAATAAAGCGCCTCGATGGTTCTTTATTCATCGTTATTTTCGTTTAACATAGCAATAATTGTCGCTCCTACGGTATGGGGCTTATTACTCACGCTGTTTTCTATTATTTGTATGACGTTGGATGATTTACTTGGCATCCTATCCTTCAAGCTGGCGCGAGGGATTGGTATGTAAACGGCTTAGAGTAGCTGGTAGATGAGGAAACGGCCACCCTGGTATTTTTCATCTAATTTCTCTTATAGTGCGACCAGTTCAGCAATGAATGCTCTGAAGACTGATAGTTCTGACTCGTCTGGATTTTTCACCATCTATATTGTGAGACGAATAATTTGCCATTTAGTCAACGTCTTTGATCTCCGTTCATTACTATAATACCATTCCCTCAACATTAGCAATTCTTCATCGAATGTTTTTTATTCGTCCTGGTAATCATCATAGATGTGTAATGCATCGTCTTTCAGAACTATGGGAATGGCTTGTAGCTTCACTTCTGGAGGTAAGTTGCACATTTTTCATAACGTCTTAAATCTTCTCACGCTTCTCAGAAGCGTGATGATGATCTAGAGAGGCTCTCTAGATCGTCATCATACGCACCTCCGAACGTATCTTTCTTATAAAATGCCTTCAAAAGGCCATTTATTCCTAACGACTGTTATCCACCATGCTCTTTCTGATGATAATTATCTATGTTTGATAAATCGTCCTTTACTTCTTCTTTCTGGTTTTTCTCTCTCTTCGGTTCAGAATTCTTCTTTACAAATGACATGTCTTCAATTTTTCCATCTAATGATGATGATGATTCATCTCCATCACTATCTCCATACGGATTTCCTGAAGCGGATTCTTCTATTTTATCCTGGTTGTTCCTCCTTCTTCTGTGTTTGGTCTTCTTCACCTCTTGACATTTCATTGTCTTGGTTTTCGGCTTTTATGTTTCGTGGTGCCTTGGTATAGTATTCTTCATCTCTCTACAGAATTTTCTGTTTCAATTCATCATCATTTACCGCGTCGTGATCTCCCCATCTTTTATTATTGACGAGGATTCTTGTTCACCTAATTCGGATATTGGTGGTGTTTGGTACCGAATGTCAGTACTTTACATCCTTGAGTATTCGCGAATATTGGATATTAGCCTGTCCGCCCTTCTCATTGTAACATGATTCTCTCGATATAATAATTCTATTATGGCATTTTCTTTATTCTTCCTTCGGGTTATGTCTATAAACACTTTCCTGATTGTGAGAAAGTCTGACCACAACGTCATCATTGGCCTGGACCATTGATTTATTGCTTTTGGTCTAAAGGCTGTTCTTAATTCAGTCCACAGATACTCTCCGCTTAAACGTTTTACACGGTAAGCTTCTAACATTTACTTCGTATACCATACTATAGTATGGGATTGCCCTTTTGTATTTCTTCCATTCTAACTCCGTTGCTCCAAATGTTGGTATTTCTTGGTCTTCTGTCTCCAATTCTTTGGCAGGCATTTCGTCGTCTTCTTCTCTTTCTCCAGTCAGTAGTCTGGTGGTGCCATCTTCAGGTTCTCTAATGTTTTTCATTTACCTTTAGCTTTAGCAGGGTTTATTACTGCAGGAGGTTGCTCTTTGGGGTCTTTTGGTCTGCTTTTCTGGATCTCTCTAGATGTGAGGATTTCAGAGTTCTTCTTCCTTGTCTGAAGTGGGAATCGTTGTTCTTTAGGAAATTCTGGACCTGGTTCCCCAGAAAAGTTAGCAGATTTGCGCTGGATGTACACATTATCACCTTCCCTAGCGTCAGGTCTCAATTTTGGAGCCATTATACTTTTAGATCCTGTGGAATAGTTATAACTGTTGAGGCTTTAGCTTAGCCTTACTTAATGCTCTTTCGTATTCAGGTTTTTACTTTATAAATCACTAGCCTTGTATCCTCCTAGGTTGCCACTCGCGTCTATGTTTCCGGGAATGAATGTCTACTTCCAAGCAGTGACTTTGTGTGGGTTTACCAGGGAACAATTCATTTATTTTACTGATATGAACGTCTGCATTGGGCCATTCGTAGAATGGACATTCAAACATCGTAGATTTTCCCCGGGCATTAATATTGTCAAAAACTGGTAAATTTATGAAGACCGGTCATTCAGTGGCTTGTAGCTACGTGCAGTTACGACAGTTATTCATAAAAAATAATCTGGGCCCCAAGTTTTGTCATTGCTGTCACAACTTTTTAATCCAATTTTGTGAAGACAGTAATTACAGTGGTGCGTGCATGACCGCCAGCAATACAAAAATTTCAGAGAGTAATGCAGGAAAGCCACCAGCAATGCAATTACTGTACGTCATGAATGCCTCCATTGAAGAGCTGAAAGAGACGCGTTCAAATTTATGTGAGAGATTATAAATGTAACGTGTCCTTTACATGATTTAATGGACATGTTCACATTAATGATGCACATTAGGCAATTGGAACCAATGGGAAATGGAAGGGATTTTATAAGGACATGATTCTAAGTACCCATCGACGTGGTGACAACTTGGGTATGTATGGTACATCTTTGACATTGACGTGACAGATTATAAATGTAACGTGTCCCTTAAGTGATTTAACGGACACGTTCAATCAATGATGTGCATTAGGCAATTATAATCAATCAGAAATGAAAGGGATTTTATAAAGATATGATTTTAAGTAACAACCGACGTGGTGAAAACTTAGATATGTATCGTACACGTTCCAGTTGTCAACACGTCTTTGGTAAACTTATAAAAACCCTTTCACCTGCTCAGATTATTGTTGCGATAATTTGAAGAGGTGAAAGGGTTCTCATAACAATAATATTTAACGCACATGCAATGGTTGTAAACTGTCTATTTAAGGGAAGCTTTGCATCAGTTGTCGAAAATTTTCTATTCCCTTCCTTTCCATGCCAAGCATTCTTGTAACTACCATCCTCACAAAATGCGGAAAGATAAGAAATTGTTTTCGTTATTAGTTGTTAGTTGTTAGTTTTTCAGTTGTTAGATTTTTTCTCCCCTAAGTGTGGAAAGGTAGGAAATGGTATGTGACCTTTTGGAGGTTGGGAAGCATAACATGACTTCCTGGCCCTCGCGAGATCGTAAACGCTTACCTAATTTTTCATATTTAGTTGTTAGTTATTTTGTTCCCCTCATGTGGAAAGGTAGAAAATCGTTTGCGATCTTGTGGAGGCTGAGAAGCAGAAAATGACTTCCTGGCCCTCGCCGGGCCGTAAATGCTTATCTACTTTCTTATATTTGGCTAGGATAAATTGTTGCAATGACTTCTTAGATTTAGATATTAGTTGTTAGTTTTTCTCTTCCCCAACTTGGGAAGGGAAAAACCTAACCTATTTCCTACCCTTGCGCCCTTCAAGTGTGGAAGATTAGAAAATAGGTTACGTTACGATATATATCACTGAAAAAATGGAGACACCTGTACCAAAGCTGCCTCCCTTTTCACAGTGATTACTCCCACCTACCAATAAATGATTTTAAGGGACAATCATGTATGGGTAGGTGTGTGTGGTAATTTTTTCAAGCATTATTTGTACGAAATGTCCATGCTGTGTTGTCGTAATCGCAATGACTGATTGCTGACATCATAATGGATAAAAATGGCTACTAGAATGTTATATTCTCAGAATGACAGCCTTTAATCGTACCGTAACACGACAGGCTGCCATTCTGAGACTTGTGAAAAGTAATAAAGTATATGTTATATTCAAAAGTAATAATAACGTAGATATTATAACTTGTAACATGACTGGCTGTCAGGGAATTAATAGTGTATAGTGTATAATTATATTAGTTTACTCATTGTAGTTATAGTGATACATGTTTAATGTAGTTTACATAATAAGAGACAAATTGAAGATAAAAAGATGGAAAAATGAAAATAAAAGTACTAGTTATCTCCAACGTGATGAACATGATCAGGATCGTAATCAATAAAAAGTTCTTGGTCAATTGCAATAGGACATAAAGCACGAATATCCAAAGTTCTGTAAGAAGTTGTAGCCGCATCAGTTCTCAACTTTCAGTTTTGAACAAGAACGCAATTTGCAGTCCTTGGATTATTCAATCTGTCGTTAGCCAAAGATTTATCCCCAGGGAGATAATATAAAACATTAATATTTCTTGTAATGAACCAAGGGGCAGCTACAATCCATGCCTTCTTTTTCGATTCATCACTTTCCGTGAATTTATGTGAACAATTGGCACCGTCACGAATTGTGCCTTAGATACCGAAAGTCAACCCTCGCCATATGTTTTTGTAATTGATTGACTCCCGTCGATATTTCCGTAAACCAATGTTCCATAGTAATGACCAATGAGGAAACATTCATCAATTGTCTTTTCTGTGCAAAACCCCAGATCAGCTTCATCATGTTTGATTGTGGATGGTTTCAGGGAAAAACCTAGTGCCCCTGCTTACATTGCAAGCAACATATTTGTAGGTATTCCATCAAGGGCTCGCTTCCATGACATTTCCACTTGTCCCACGGTATGGGGACGCCGTTTTTATACAAATAAGAATCCCCAATTGGTTGTGACATGAAGTGAAGAACGTGCTTAGGGAAAGTCTGAACTGTAGGAGGTCGAGGAGGAATATCCCATACATCCCTTTTTCACGGCTATGGCATCCATCTCTCTCTAATTTTGTTATGCTGCAAGTAGGTCTTCTTCCGTGCCCTCAATTTCGGATTCATAGTTGAGTAACTGAGGAGCGAAAAATTCGACTTGTTGTGTCCAGCAGCATTCCAAACAGTTATCATCCATATCACCACTGACAAATTTCATATGTTTTGGAAGAAGCATACATACAATTTCCACAGAAAATGTACCAGCTCATGGATGCACGACCAGCTCACCAGGATGGGTAAATTTGAAGATAATATCCATCATCCACTGTATTGAATTTTGCTCTGATCGGAGCATTTGTCTTTAACCGGACGATTTCGTCTGAGATGGAAGGAATACCTTTTCGTTTATAGGGACCATTGGGATGTTATTAATTTGACTACATGTTCCGGGATGAACAAAAGTAATTATCCCAGAACGATTGTAGTTTATCCTTTTCAAAGCGTGATCCCATACCATACTATTCTCCCAGAAGTGTACTGAATTTTCAACTACGAAGAGATGCGTGAGACGGGGTGTTCTTGGATCTGACCCATAGTAACCCCTTTTCTTCGTGTAATGGAGCGGTGTATCCTCCACACCGAAAACGCTTATTTCAGTCTTGTATCCTTTTCCAATTTCATCATTTTTGGGGTTTTTCCAATGGTATTAATTTCTTCTTCGACTTAATATGTTGGACCCAGGAAGAAAATTGCATTGCCGAACAAAAAATATGCGCATGACTTGCAAGTGTCAAAATAGTTTCCAATAAATGTACCAATTCTTTCATGTCTTCTACTGTGAACTAATCCTGATCTGAATTTGGATAGTCGTTGATATGTCTGATGTTGTAAGGAGGGTCTGTTAGAATGAAATGAACATTATCTTGTAGAGTCTGACCTATAGAATCTTCACGTGTGTAATTAAGGGACTGGAAATCGCAGTCATAGCAGCAACAGTAATTCTGCATACTTATGTTCAGCACCTCCATCGCTTTCAATCCCGTTGTAGTCAGCTCATCTGAAGCTGCTGGTTCGACATCATATTCCTCCTCAACGTCTGTAGGTATATCCGAAGATTGGTTTTGGGATGATTCCATGTCTTGGTTGCCACCAACCTTAGCTTAATTCTTAATTCTTTTCAATTGTTCGGAGGACGGTGAACGTTGCTGAGAACCCATTTCTGCTAGGACCTTGGCAACATTCGCTCCCATAGACTCGAGTACAGATTGTTTCAAAGGATTTTTTCTGACATTCGCCTTGCTTTCGAAACGTGTTGTTATGCGCTTGGAAATCGTGTCGTCATGGAACCTCAACCATTCCAGATAATTCTTGAAGTTGCTATTCCTTTAGTTGACGTTTTCTTTGAAAGATAAACCAGAGAAACCGTCAACAAAGGAGAACAGCATGAATCGAGTGAATTCAGAATCAGGGGCTGAATTTTTCCCGATAGAGCATTTTACAGTAGATGTTGAAGATGACGTTTTGTGGTGTTGCCCAGTTCCGTGTTGAAAAATCAATTTAAAACTGTTGAGGAATGGGATGTAGAATGTTGAAATTGAATGTAAAATCCTTGTGGCTGATGTTGGTGGAGAAGAATATATGAAGTGGGAAGTTGCTGTTGAAATGATCCAGTTGTACGGCGTTACTTTTAATTTGACGTGATGTGTGAAGATGTCTATTATGGTATGATTATTTTGAAGAAAATGTTGCTGCAACGGTATGATGACGGTTGTGGGAGGTCGAATTAGTCGAGTAGAGGCGCAATCGTCGATGTTGATGGAGGATGAATAGGAAAGAACGTGAAGAAGGTAATGTAACGGTAGTAGTACCGCGATGTTATGTCCGGGAAAGTTATATAATGCTGTAATCTGGTATATATTGTAGAAAATTAAATATCTAATTTTCCGCACGGCGTCGGGTTGGGTCTGTTTGTACTACTGGAACGGACGAAGAAAAAACTGTAATTTTTTCCTCCATATGGAGGAAAACTTTTTGCAGAAAATTAAATATTTAATAAAAATTTTCCTCCATATGTGCATATGGAGAAAAAGTTTTTGCAGGAAATTATATTTAATTTTTTGCAACAAAAAATCAATTATTTCATTTCCTGTAATATTTCGGCCTTCTATGGAAGAAAATTTTTCAAAAATATTTGCGAGTAATGTTTTAGCTGCAAAATATTTTGCAATATACCATGGGTGAGTACAACACCCCCGTACACGGTACAATTATTGTTTCGTTACAGAAGC
>JAULBU010039318.1:0-14790 GCA_032358235.1 Odonthalia washingtoniensis | reverse complement strand
AGAGAGGAAACGACAGCTGAAAAAGTGTTAGCTTGTGTACATATGTTTCAAGCACGTTGTCTACAAAGTTGGCCTAAACGTCAACTCTCATGTCCAATATGTCGTGCTGATATTGATGTTAATTCCCCTGCTCGTCCGAACAGCAACAATAACAACTAGAACAACAAAGAGAGCAACAACAATGCAGGTGCGAATAATAATGCGAATGCGGGCGACGCTCCTGCTCAGAGAAAAGTTGCACCAAACAATAATCTGCAGATTAATGGAGTCAATTCTGATAACCGCGCTCAATAATTATTCAAGTTGGATAACAATTGGTGGCAAAGTATTATCAATAATGGAGCACCACTACCACCACCACCTATCGCTCATCCTTCTCCTCCTCTTCAGCCACAAGGTTCCCACCCTCCTCTACTTCCACCACATCATCATCATCATCCTGGGCTAGCTTATTTACCTCCTCAATTCCTGGTGAGCGGGGATACCTGCTGGTCGAAAAATAATGATGGTTTCGTCGGTGGCATCAGTCGAGAAGGTGCTGGTATGATTGTGGACAATGTTGAATTAAATTATAATAAGACGCAGGGAATGAAGTTAATTGGGGCATTGTTAAGCTCGAAAGATATTTGAAAAAGAGTTTCATATGCGGGTAGTTTCTTCTTCCATACTTTAGTCTGTTCCCTTTTCATAAGTTCTATATAAAAGGTCGCGTTTTTACCCAGTTTAATTCTCGATCCGTTTTTTCGAAATACTGCTCTTTTACATGTCTGTTTCTCGATACAAACAACTGATAATTTTCTTGTGTCCAATGCTCTCTGGAGACAGAATGGTTTTGGAGTTACAAGGATACACGGATTGTCATGTGAGGCAATGGATTGGGAGTACAAAATTCCTGATTGGTCATATGCTTGTTATTGTGCTGATGTGTTTCGTAGAATGAAACTAGAGAAGAGAAGTAAGCGACGTAGCAAGAATAAAAAATGCATGGTTGTTTATAGTTCACTTCCAAACGGTTAATGAAGAGACTGGGCTGTGAATGTGAACTTAAATTGGTATTGTAATTTGTGACAATCAATTGGTTGGATAATGGCGATGAACATTGGTAAAGATGAATTCACTGGAAAGATTAGTCCGTGGAGGTATGGCTGAAATGAAATGGGATGTCGTGTGAATTTTTCTACAGGCTTTCCAGGACACTAGACGTACTAGGAATTTGACATGATTTAAACTGTTGTAACAACTAGATTTTACTTTAATTGTTGTTTTTGTTTACGGCAATTCTAGTATAATCACATATTGGTTTAAAAAATGCCATTAATTTCTTGTCGATGATCATGTTGTTCAAAACATGGCGTAGATGTCCTTTCATATTTCAGCGCGCCGCTCGCATCTTATTTGTCTCAATGGTCAATCGTATTCATTACCTAATGCTATATAGCATTAATTTGTGAATACGATATCATCATACATTTTAGACAAATAAAAGCCTTTCAAAATGTCAATATAATATATTGCTGTAGGTACAAATTGTGTTTCTACTAGAGCACTATTGTCAGCTGTAATCTATTCCTATTTGCGGAAATCTATAGCACCGAAAAGAGTGTTACTATTCCGAAATGTCTTACAAACTTAAACGATAGAACAGTACTCAGGAACAAAAAAATATGCTACTGCTAACGAAAACTTTAAAATGAAAAATACCCCCATTTCATTGCTCCGAATCACCATTTTAGTGCTGTAGTCAGTCTAAAATTAATGCTATACGGAGAAATTTTAATGTTATAAATTTTAATATTTCCATGCAGTGTATTGACTACTTTAGAATATAAACAAGAGACGAAACCAGGCTTTTGGATTCTTCTCTCAACGCTTTCACCAAGAACCACACGCTACCCATCTTTGCCAATTGATTGTTCCGTCCGCTGAAATAGCTGCAACTCTCGCTTACCGACTTCTCAATTTCTCGTCTTTGACCTTAGTGTCTTGACCTCCTGTCAAATTTCTCTACTACTGATGCGCAGCTGCTGTTTCTCACTTCTTTTGTTGATTATGGGCCCAAATGATTTAGGCAAGGACCTGCCCTGTAGACCACGGTTCTCATGGGACATCAAGTCCGTCCCATGAACATAGGGACGCGGAGATCAGTTTGAATACTAGAAGTCAGTAAACAGATGGTACTAGTTCCAAAAAAACCTAGCCGACAACAACTGCAACAAAATAAACGAAAGCAACCGAGGTATAGTTCTACAATCAAAACTCTACAGCCGAGAGTAAGACTTCTGTGAATGTATACTATTCCACAAAATTTCTACAGAAGACAGTGTCAGATTGATACTAAATGCCATCTACAAACGATACTCGCTATCTGTTGTATCGATAGTGTACACAGAACTAAAGAACCTACTCAAGGTACACCGCTCATCAAATGAGAACTCAAGCGACTACAAAGCAAGATTTGGAGCACAGCTGGCCAAATGTAATGCCCTTGGATCTTCTTTTGCCATATCAGGTTCAATGGCCGCTGTAATATTGCTTACAAACTCCAATATTTACAGATATGAACGCATATCCATACTTGCTGCATCTGCACCCAATGATATTGAACTCAAAATGAACTTTCCCACCAACGAATTCTTAGAATCCGTCAGCTACGAGATCATAGCTTCTGTCATCCGCCAATGTGACCAACATTACCAACAATTAGCACTATGAAAAATAATCCAGTCATTCCTCGGCTCATAATGACAGCAACCCGTCTCTTCAAAACAATTACCAACATATGAACACAAGAAACAGCTCATTCAATCTAAACAGCTTTAACACAAGTTGTAAGCGTAAACTAATGTCACGAGAACAAGTTCAAAAGCTGATATTAAATTCCCAATGCTGGAGGTTCTGCAAATATGACCATTCGTACAATGAATACGAAAGGGAGGGAAGCTGAAACAGCAACACGCCTTCATATGATCACCCCCAAAACCAGAACACATCTTCCACAAAAATCAATAGCAACCGTCCTAAGCGTAACAACGGTCTTCGAAGCAACAACAAATCCAGCAGACCAAGCGATGGACCAAATCTCCTCATCACGTCCAACATGGCCAATACAGTTCATATTTTACAGAACAACACAGAATTCAACAACACGCCTAGCATCTGTCCCATGATTGACAACGGTGCGCCCTATAATGCAATAGGGGAAATTGGGTTACTTGTACTCAACTCATTCTTGCTACGCTCCCCACCGATCTACTCCATATCCATCGCCTTTGATAAATGCCCCTTCTGGTAATATATATCTAGAAACCACGCCAGCGAGGCTCGTCCGATCATTGGATCCAAATAAATTCAACTTACCGCCCACAGTAGTTCCATAATAGGGAAACCCCACCTTGTCCTGAAAAGATCCTCCAAATGAGTCTTCGCCGAAGACCCACCGGAGGTCGAAACAGAACTAGTAACTCCAATATAATACAACTAGGCAACGCTAAAATGAGAGTACCCGTTCATGGAAACAAGCGCATATTCCTTCCAATAATCGATTTTGACATGAAAATATACCTGGATCTGCTCCTCTTCACTTGTCAATTCGAAACGGATGTTGTATGAGCGTCATCCGGTACGATCAGCAAATCCCCTCCAGAAACTATCTGCAAAATCATCGACCAAATACACAATGTGGTATGCGGACATGCTGCTTAATCAGACATCAAGTAATTATTAACACGAAACAACATGTGGTCGGACGCAGTCCAAATTAAACTTCAATTCACAGTGTCAGCCTTCTATAATTACAACGCACGTTCATTGCCTCAACCATCTAGAAAGGTATCCATACCTTCAAATAATCGTCAATTCAATGATATAGTTTGTGTAGACGACTTCTACCTTGACTGGCAACCTTTACTCCACATTACAGTCGCAACCATTCGGTTCTCGGCTGCCCAAGTAGTGCCCAATACAGCTCTCCAACATGCATGTCTATTAATGGAAACAATATGGTTCAGCCAGTTATGGGTACGTGACCTAATTGTTTGTGACTATGCCTTTAAACACGACATATTTACAAACTTCCTGAGAAGCGCAGGATCTGATTTCAAAGCACTTCCACCGCGTAGAAATTCTAAAAATGTTCTTGAATCCAAGCACTACATAATTCGCACCATTTTTATTAGAGCGAAAAACGCGAATCCAAGTGAATCTACGTCTATGCTCGTCCAACAAGCCGTCCGCTGCTCTAATGACGTATACGGATAAAACGATCTCTTCCCATATGAAATGGCAAAAACATTCAGCAGACTCATCTCGTCCACTCCATCGCCAATCTAAACCCACCTTCTCGAAGCATAGCATACCTCCAAGAGAAACGGAAGCTTAACCTGATATTCTCAACCAAAAGGCCCACAATGATAGAAATTCTTTCAGTGATCTCGTAGAGGTGTGCGTAAAAGCCTGTAAAAGAAAAAGAGGAAATTGGATCTCTCCTCCCACTTTCTTCCAATTCGACAAAGACACATCAACAGTAACCTTACCCGGATCCAACGGTTGTACGATACAGGCTCTTGTTGAAGATATACGGCATGTCCTCCCCAAAGACTCGATCTCTGAATTAATAATACAGCAAATGATGACCTGGACGATGAAATTGACGACATACTAGAATCAGTATCATCTAAAAATATAGCTACTGAATCGAACAGAAAGAAGATAAGCAAACCATCCAACAAACAAGTGGACTAAAACGACTTAAACTACAGCTACTCATATGCTGATGCTTAAGTAAACCAGAGATATGTCATCGAGTCAACGAATTCTGGCCCCTGGAGAAAGAGTTCTTCACCCGTACCATATAGTCAGATGCAGACAACGGAGAGAGAAACTTCAATTATGATGATGGCGATAAAGCACGACTCAACATGACCAACGAAGTTTGGCGGTTCTCATATACAGTCTATTCTGAAGACAAAACCGGTACCAATACAACCATCGCTCTCTCCGCATATTCAGCGACCAGCCTCACCACAAACCACCAACTGTCTCCCCAGTAAATGTTTAATCACTTCGGCAGGAAGTCGTTCCTGAAATTGCTCGCTCAAGCATTTCCTCCAGCACCATTATTGCTGGATTTTGAAATGGAAAAGCGAGAATTTAAAAAGAAGTTCAAGTGCATTGCAATATCGAAGTTTCCCAACTCATCTAACATCATTAATTCACCCGTTGTATTCAAGGTCAAGAACAGAGATGACGAATCTCTCAAGCTCAAAGCTCACATCGCCCCCATAGAAATGAAGACTGAATTCTTGATGACTTGCCATCCGACTGCTCCATGTCTAGCCCAGTAGGTATGCGCATCCTACTCAGTATCGCATTCATGAATTCATAGTTTATAGAACAACGCGATGGTAAAACCGCCTTTCTACAAACTGGAAAAGCAACAAGAAATGTCTACGTCATACCCCCGGAAAGCAAAGACCGTGAAAAAGTACTGTGGCTATTGATGGCAGCTGCTTACGGACTAGTAAACGCAAATGCCAAAAGGAAATTCATGTCCGACTCAATTCTGATCTATATTGGCTTTACACAAGTCACGAAAATTCCGCAATTATTATATATAATATCAAATGGCAAATTAATATGCCTGCTTGCCAAAATATTCGACTACATCCTGTTAACTGGTATACCTTCTGCTGTTGAAAGTATTATCAAGCCAACCGATGACAACTTCAAACTTGGTACAATATCATATACACCAGGAAATAATCGATTTTTTGGCATTAGCATCATCTAGCAAGACGACTTATCCATCCAAACAAATGGGGATTACAATCTAAAATCTACTTAAACACATCAATTATTGCGTCACCGCCAACAACAAATATATGAACAACTAAATAGCATCGAAAACACGCCTTTACATCATTAAACAGCCCCATCAGCTGGCTCGGAATAACGTGCTCGATCTTTTGCTCAGAATTCTCCAGCTGTATGAAGGAACTATCCCCAAAAACAACAGTGAAAACACTTGTAAAACACGCAATCGGTCTACGTAAACGTAAATAGAGAGGCACAACAATATGCTTTTACATACCCGATAAAAACTCAACACCATCGACCCTAGTTTTCAGTGATGCGGGAAGATCGTGCAAAAATGGACAATTATTCTACATCGCAGGAATCCTCTTTGCTTCCTTCAGCCTCAACTCTGACTTCCACATCCTCTCGTAGTCTTCACACAAAGCTAAAAGACCTGTAAGGTCAGTTGGTGCAGCACAAATTTTAGCGCAGGTGAGGCGATCGACGAAGGAAAAGTTCTTGCTCAGTCGATATCTCTACTGCTCAACACCAACATCAAACTGACAATTTTTGTCTACTTGAAAGACCTGTTCAACTCTCTCTCTACATAACGCAACAGTATCGATAAATCTATCAGAGTAGATGTCAACGTAATCAGATATGAATTCGAGAGCAGAAACGTCGACCAAATTATCTGGATACCTGGAAGCCACAACATAACAAATCTTGGTACATAATAAAACAGCCCCTTATGTAATGCTATTCAAGTATCAATGCACATAGTTAAACTACCAATCGACTTTAGAAACTTTGAAACAGCCTCAAGTGAGTGGCAGCTTGGATAGTACCATCTTCATGAACTTTAATCCTCCTCTCACTCAACCTCCTAGCTTCACTCTAATTAAACAACAAGAAAAACAAAAAGCATGAGAAATGGAAGAATAGAATGAATATCAAAACTAGGAATGAACAAAAAAATGAAACGAGAAGTCTGATGACTATTCTTAAAAAACTCACGACTCAAAACAAAAGTACAATATAAAATATATATAATAAATATAACCATATACATCTATTCATGAAGACTACCACAATGCAGAAGAATAGATAGAAGATCAGACAACACATAAATACGAAGACGCAGCAAATCTATAATCACTAATCAGAAAGAACACAAAAAATCTACATTATAAGTTCAATACTTATAAAAACAAATACGACATTCGACTTCGAAATGAAAACAAGCACCTACAATGAAAACGCATCTAATATATAATCACTAATAAAAAATAACAGAAATAAATCTCCATTATAAGTTCAATATATTCAAAATAAATACTACATTTGACATCGAAACAAAAACAAGCACCTACAATGAAGCGAAACATCAATTCTATACGCTCATACTGTCTCAACTCTATTGAATACTGAAGAATAAAAACAATAGATGAAAGAAGGCTTTTGGATTCTTTTCTCAACGCTTTCACCAAAAACCACACCCTTCCAAGCTTTAAGAATTGATCGTTCCGTCCGCTGAAATCGCTACAACTACCGCTTGTAGAATGATCAATCCTTCGTCTTTTCCATTAGCTTCTTGGTATCCTGTCAAATTATTGGACTACTGACGTGCAGCTGCTGGGTATGATCTTTTTTGATAAAATCTATACCTCATAGTTCCTCCAGCACCGAAAAAGCCATACGGTTTGCATCTTGTCCTTTTTGGACAAGGTATATACCATCTGGCCTGGTACGGTTTATCAATTGAAACGCATTATCGGTAAACCTGAATCACGTGATTTTCTGGGAGTACGTTTGAAACCATTCCTGAAACATTTAGTTGCAATTTCTCCTCCACACTTATCTGCGGAACATACGTGAAATTAGAAGAATCATTTATGGTGAGATTTCAGGGAGACTTTAAAGTCAACTGTACATCCGGAATATAAGTTCGAGTTATTTTTTCACCATAATAATATTTACCACCTCGAATATGGTCTTGTTTTGGGCGTTTCGAGTCAGACCATACACCGGCGCGCCATTTGAAACTTCCTTTTATTGGTTCGAAAGGAACCCATTTCCTACCTACCTCCCGCTCCTGGGACGCTATCCCAGCCCATGATGCTGGTCCTTCGTTTCCAGCAGGGAAGAAAATCTTCTCATCCTTTGGTGCGTTCGGATCAAA
Source organism: Odonthalia washingtoniensis (assembly GCA_032358235.1). NCBI lineage: Eukaryota > Rhodophyta > Florideophyceae > Ceramiales > Rhodomelaceae > Odonthalia > Odonthalia washingtoniensis. The sequence goes on along the minus strand of JAULBU010039318.1, from coordinate 6,815 downwards.
TATTTTCATCGGCGGATAGATGTTCGATCCTGATAGTGCACCACGTGGTACAGGATCAATGAGGTGTCCATGAACTTCGACATGGTTGATTGTTATTACTAAAGTGACTACGAATATTATTTCTTTCGTGATCATTTTGACTGTTTCGAATATTTGATTTTTTTGTAAGTTGGTTATTCAAAATTCTTTAACGGTTTAGACGTTTTTTCTATTTGTATTGATAAATCTCAAATCGGATTGCATGGTTCAGGAGTTAAGTAATGATTAATGAAATGGACTAGATTGCCGAGATGCATTCCAAATTTCTCACACATTTCTATAGTAATTGTACGTTTACAGTTATTAGTTTGCAGACGAAATTTGTAAAGAGCAGTATTCAATATGGATGGAAACTATATTTAATATTGCAAATCGGAATGATTTGTGAATTGATTTTGATGGAAGAATTGAAAATGTATGACTAATTTGAAAAAGCACAAATGTATGAATGACTATTTCCTAACCGTTCTTATAACATTTTTGTCCCACTGCTGTCCGTCCTAATTTGTTGATATATTGTTCTGATAGCAAACTTGGAATTATATTTAAAGAATTCCAAAATATGTTTTCAAAACATTTCATGAGAAGAAAGCTTGAGAAGAAATATAATTATTCATTTATGAGGGGATGGTGCCAAACATACAGCAACAGAAAATTTCCACCAGTACTTATTATCGGTCATTCATTAAATATATTTATCATCTTGATTGCAGTATATACAATCCAATACCAACCACCAACAAAATTTACTCCATCTCGCCCATTTTGCGATTCCTGCTCTATATTGATACATTCACCATATCTGGTATTGAAACTTACTGTCCATTGAGTCGGTCTCTAAACATTATGATGCGCACAGGAAATATTCATATCAACCTCTCGTGTTGTGCGTCTGGACGCAATAGTCAATCCCTTGTCTAGAAAATATTAGAAAAGGGGATTGATATGGCCATTCTGTTTTGCATTTTTCGTTTTGTTCAGTTGCTATCAACTCTCAGAACTACTAGCTTTATTCCAGATTGTTTTGAAACGCTTTACGAATTTCTGTTCTGATAGTTTTATTATAGATTGTGCACATTTCTCAGTCCAACTTGTCGTGAAATTTTCAATAAACATTCCAGCTTTCCGGCAATATGGATAGTTAGCATCTTAAATAAATTGTAACGCCTATAGATCAGTTGAAATCACGGTTTTTTCTGGTAACAAAATTTAAACAGACATAAATTTGTCTTTTCTAATTTTGCTACCCTGTTCTCTCAACCTCATTCTTTCAATCCATCAATTAAGCAACTTTTACTTCCCCTTCTTCTCCGGTTCCTACAAAAAGAATCCAGTTTCATTGGGAAGTGCTCCGAAAATGTGATTTTGACCACCTTTTCACTACTCCTGAAATGGGAACAGTTTTGCCGATTCGATGTGAAATATTTGATTATATGTTCTGACATGTACTACAAATTTCTTGTCATAATAGTTGATAGACACGTCACGATTGTTTCAAGATACGTAATATTTATTTGTATCTTTGTCTCTCCTCTATGTAATACTTTGTTAGTAATATTTCACGAGTTACGTTCTATGTTTTATTTGTATTTTTCTACATGACATGCTCTATGTAGAAAGACACATACAATAGCTTTTCGTGCTTTAATGTTGTGATATGTTTGGTCATATCCTCTATATGTACGTAAGCATGAGTTCGAATTTCTATACAACTCCAAAAGAAAACAAACAAGAACAACGAATAAATAAATAGCCAGTCAATTATTTGTTACGTACTCAGTTCAGTCATGTCATTCTAACAGGTCTACTACATTCAATCATACTACAGTAATGGTTTGTCAGTGAAAGTCCCTCACCAACTAATTTAGTTATGGGCAAAAGTCACCATCATGTCTAAGTACCGCCCAGTCCTCGTTTTCCATGGGACATGCGGAACTGTACCTGGACGGACAGTAAAGGTGATCAAGAAATTTATGTTAATAATGTTAAACTTTGGTGCTTATATAACAACGTAGTACCCGTAAACAACCCAAAACGTATCATCCCCGAAGTTCGTGGTTTACCACTGCAAACCCAACTGTACGAATGTTCTATAGATCTATGCAGTGGGATTTATGATGATATTATAGCCTCAAAACAACGGATCGACGCTATATGTAAAGCGCTTCATAAACGGGACGCTCTGCCAATTGTATCAATTCCTTTTGATTATTTAATAAGTTATTGAACACAAACCCTTCATGCAAGCGAAACCTTTCGAAATTTTAAGTCTAGGTTTCCTTCTCAGATTGCTCGATATTCGGCCTATACAAATTCGGTTAGTGTACATGAGTGTGCCAAAGCAATGTTGCTCATGCCGAACACCAATATTCCTGAGTCACGACGAGTTTCAGTCCTTTCATTGGCTGCCGCTAAAGATGATAATGAAGATGAAGACGCAACAAACGACCAAATAATTATTTCAGTTTCGTATGGGTCTTTTACTTCATTTATTCGCGAACCGGACAAGACCTTTAAACAATACAAGGCGTTTAACACTAACAAGTCAGACGAGTTATATACGAAATATGTTATTTTTAACAGCAATGGTTCTTACAATAATCGTAAACTCCATTACAATAGTCCGAAAAATAGTAATACCGGTTGTTCTATCAACCGTCGCATGAAGACCGATCAACTACGCCAATTGAAGTTACATACTAAGTGTAAATTGTGTGACAATCATGGTCATTGGGATGATGCTCATAACTCCGATGGTATTATCAAACCTGGAACTACATAAACCGACAATCTACTTAGATACTCTTCATCTAATATCTACAGTAACAGTAACCACAAATCTAGTAACAGTGGATAAAATTCGAATAGTGTCATGAATTGTGGTCTCACTACTCTACCATCGCCACTTATCAACAAATCAGTCAGTAGCGAGTCTACTACTCAAGTTCAGGTCCATTGGTTAATGTTGGTGCTCCCTACGCAGATATTGGATTCATAAAATTGTGTGTCCTCGGGTCATCGGTTGGATCACCGGAACTACAGTTTTTCGATTCACTGACAAGACATATTGTCAAGTTTGATTATTGGAAATATGGATCTGTAAATCATTCTAGTGAGAAACGTCCAATCCTAGGAACTACTATGTTAAGATGTAGGTCTGACCTCGGTTGTTCTACCGGTATTCGTCACATTGTGTTCCAAGGATCATCAAAATGGTTCATTGGACGCAATGTAGCGCGTGTATGTAATCACCTCCAAATCAATGACGACAGTCTAATATTTCCCACCAGGTCAGATAATATCCAGGATTATCTTTCTATGATTGACAATAAGACTCATATTCAGTTGAGTTGGATCGCTTCGTGAATGTAAAATCATCCAAATCAAATTCTATGGTAACAGCTTTTGCTGGTAACACCGTACAGTCTGTAGAATCTACTGACATGGTTACTAAATTGTCACGTCCGCTATCTGAAAATTCAAAAAAGGTTGAGCGTGTCCACTCACATGTATGTGGACATGCATCATATGGTGATATGAAAACGTTGTTACAACGTAATCATATGTGGAATAACGACGTACAGTCAAAATTGACAACGTTCGTCGAACGCTGTCAGAACTGTGTCGCATTGTCGCCTCCAAAGTTTCAACGTACGGTTTATATTTGCAGTGTTGATCTTGGTTTTTAATGAAGTAGTGTGCGTTGATCATTTCTGGTTAGATGACCAATGCATATTTCATATAATCGATTCATATTCACGTTTTTTGTCTACTACTCCAGTGGAGTCTACATCGTTGGAATCAGCCACCATGTCCCTGGAAAACAACTGGGTATCCCATTTTTGGCAGGCGAGTTCAGTCCACGGAGACCTTACTGTCAAGCATGAGCCGTTTCAATCGTATCTAGCCAAGTACGATATTCAGCTTAGGCCTGGTACACCCGGTCTGCATTATACAAATTTGTCTGAGCCGAAGCATGGTGTCATAAAGGCAATATACTGAAGTAGATTCGACATCTAGGTCAAGTACAAAGTTAAATGCCGTCAGCGCCGTCAGGATTTCAAACGAAATGTATGGTTATGATACATTATCAGCATTTAAAATCGGTAAAGGTTATTAAAAACCAGTTGATCAGAGATATCTACCTCAGTCGATTCCAGAAGCATTAATTATGGCACGAGATGAATTGAAAGCAAAGCGAAAGCTAACTATTTTACTCCGCTCTAAATAGTGTTCAATACCTGGTATCCATCCTGGTGATCTGGTTATTGTTTATATTAAAAAACTTGATAAAAAGAAGGGATAAGTGGTCATCTCCTCTCACCGTATTGTCGTTTGACCAGCCGTCTGGTTTAGTCACAATACACGGAAATTATGAAAATCCAATATCAGCAGCGATTGAGGATATTTGGGCTACTACTGTAGACGATGATTTCGCACAATATATTTTTGAATATGATGATAAACTTGATTTAATCATCGACTATGAAGTCGATTCGTTACAATCAGATACATATCCATCTGTAGGAATTCAAAATAATCATTTCAATCATGATTATATTCACCATCATAGTCAATCTCCAGACAATGATATTGTTTCATCAACCCCGTCTACTGGTGATAAAATTTAAGTATACTGGCTGGATGACGATCAATATTATCCTGGCACAGTCAGTCAATCTGTCAATAATGGTCACCATATTATTCAATATGGTGATGGTGACACTGAGACATTGAATCTTCTCAACTAAATCTGGCGTAATCCTGAAGTACTGGAAGTCAACTCAATTATTCAACCAACTTTATCATCAGAAGTTCCGACACTTCTACAGTGTATGTTAAAGTCTTTGGGTAAAAAAGCATTTATGTTGCACCAAGCGCATGGTTACCCCCACTATATTCTGTATAAGGCATAGGAGTCCGAGGAATTTGAATTCAAGAAGCATGTTAAGTGTGTACCAATTAGAGAAGTCCCAGGAGACCCAAAAATTATATCGAGTCATACAATATACAAGATCAAAGTCGAAGAGCAGTAAGTTCTTCGATTAAAAGCGCGGATAGCTCCACATGGAAACGAAGCCAGCATAAAACATCAGGTAAAATCCGACTGTTTCATGTGTAGTCCCACTGGTATCCGAATTGTTCTTACATTGACAGCGCACGTTAAGTGGAATATTACGAAAGAAGATGCTAATTCTGCTTTCTTAAAAGCCTGTCCGGCTCAGAGAGATTTTTATGTTCGACCACTGCGTGAGAGAAAATACAAGAATCACTATTGGTTATTTTTGGTTGCTGGGTATGGTCTTCTTGATTCAAATGCCAAATTTTGAAAAACAGGCAGATGATGTGATATTAAATATTGGTCTTACTCATCTAACTGTGGTACTACATTATTCAAAAAAGTATCCTTATCCACAGTGGTTCTTTTAGTCGTTAAAATAGCAGACGATTTATTACAAACTGGTGATTCTTCTGCAGTGTCAAGATTTCAAAACGGTTTCAATGATAAGTTCTCGTTTGGAACTATTATCCATGATCCTGTAGTACTTAATGTCTATGTAATAACCATCGTTCCATCGGATTATCGATCGTTAGCAATTCATGTAGACAATAAACTACTATCATTGCGATGTTTTCCGATTACTAGAATTCATCGTCGCCAACTTGATTCACCCCTCAATTGTATTTAGAAGTCCTCGTATACGTCTATGATGGCTAGGAATGTCATCATCGCCTTTATGTTCTTTCTGCGCTAGCCACCTTACACCAAAAATTTCTAATGTTTCAGTCGCGACGTTATGCAAACAAATCAACTAACTTCGCCATCTAAATGCATGTGGAACTGCAATCCGGTATTCGCCTCTTCTATGTATTTTCGTGTTTGTCACAATTTAGTGATTTTTTATTGGCCATACAGAGGAAACTAACAGCACACTCAGTTATAAAAAGGGATTGATATATATTTTCGTGCTTGGCACAATTTAGTGATTTCTTATCTGCTCATAATTATTTCTAATTAGTTCTATGCCACACCTTTTTTCACTGTATCTGTTGCACGTAATATTTTCCAAGATGGCACGTTCTACACGTGGAAACGAATGGTATCTTTGTTAAAAATAATTATCCTAAAAACGAGGATTGATATGAAAATTCTACTACCTAGAATTTCATCTTCAAGTTTAGATTCTACTATTAAGAAATTTTAGGTGCATTTTTTTTAATGGGGCTTTTCAACTTGGGAAAATAACCACTTGGATATTGCAAGTTTTTATCCACCCTAGCTTGATATTTTTATGTTTCTGTTTTGTTGTAGCGCACAGAAACGATATATTCTGTTCTATTGTCATTGTATATATAGAAGTGATACATATCAGCATGTCTATCTACTTTTGACTTTGTTGATATGTTTTTAGATGCCACTTGTTGGCAGGTGTCGTCTATGTTTCCCGATTTGGTAAAATTATAGTCTCACTGAGGCGAAGTTCTCGTCTCAGTTGAAAAGACACCGATTTTACGATTAAGCGAGTTTGTTCCTGCTTCTACGCTACCTTAGCTTCGTTCCCATGTCGCTTCCGCACTCGGTCAAATGAGTCTGCAGTAGTCATTTCCGAATTTTTCATAACAGCGTAGTGTAAAGCAACAAATACAGATAGTATTTATTCAGAGTTATCCATATTTTACTCCTACGGTTGATGCCGGTGATGTTGACATTATCGGTCAATCTAGTTATTGTAGTAGTGGATGATTACATAACGAAAGGGTGGAGGGTATCTCCA
>JAULBU010039307.1:0-14792 GCA_032358235.1 Odonthalia washingtoniensis | reverse complement strand
ATAAATCTATAATGACATAAGTGGATAGCGCTTTGACATCGGATATTGCTTCTATAGACGGACTTTCAGGTAGTGTTGTTAACAACATCGCACACGGTACAGGAAACTGGTCTTCAGTTGAGGTTGGTATGCAGTTGAGAGAAAGAAGTGCGATATGTGAACCTGTTGTAAATAACATGGAAGATAGACATGAGAACGGTGATAGTTTAAGTCATAATGAATGTATAGGTACACCGACTGGAGATTTCGGAGTGCAACGCACGCTTCCTTGCACCGTAGAAGATGTTGAGATACTTAATGCGGAGGGATTGTCGAACAGAAGAATTCGTGTTGTAAAAAGTATGAAGAAGAACGAAATATAAGAATGGGGCTCAGCAACATTTCAGAAATCAATGGAGGGTGTAAGGGTTGAGATGAAACGCACTAACGATTTGATAACTCCAATAAACGTAAGACAACAGCGTGCTTCAAAAAGAGAAAGCGTGTTTATAGCACTACAATTTCTTCCAAAAGGAACAGTAGAATATGATCGGATGGTTAAAAAACTAATGGAATTTGGAGAATCTGGAAACAAAGAAGAATAGGAACAGAAGTGATAATATGAGCTGGAATCCAAAAGGGTGTAGATTTAATAAATAATGGTAATAAATTGTTTGATAAAGAATTGTAAGTGCAATGCTGCAATGGTGCATATACTGTTTTCTAGTTTTCTACCAGCCATGTAATATTTTATTATAAGCGACGAGATCGGATTGTAACCGAAAATGGGTATTATGGTCTGTAAAAGAAAGATCTCTCAACATCATTCTGTCTACATCATCATTTATATTATCATGCAATGATTTTTCATAATTCATATTATGTGTCAACTCTGAGGCAAACTGCCACATGCGTTCCAATTCTGTCGTCATGATTTGTTTAACATCTGTGCTTGTTATTAAATCAATATTTCCATCGGTATACTGTATCATACGTATTAGTATGTTGTGTAAAATTACGCAACAGTTCGATATACGTATAGTTTCGTTCAACTCCCATCTCCTGCTTTCCCGTCGTAGTATCTCGAAGTGTGACTGTAAAACACCGAACAGTCTCTGAATGTATTTTATAACAGACTTCTGTTTGAATAATTCCCTTAAATTTAAGTACTGGCCTTTCATAGTTGCTGTACAATTTTTCCAGAAATATTCCATACAATCCACAGCGCCAATACAACCCGGGAAACCTACATCTGAATATTCTTCAACAATGTTTTCTAATTCTGAAGATGTTGGGAATCTATTAAAAAACCGACCACCATATATTTCAATCATATCTATACAAATTTGGCGAAAGTATAAACGAATAGGCTCCTCTAACATACAAACGGAATCGTCAATACTTTCGGTGGACATTCCAGTGCTTAGGAGGCGTAGTGACAACAGCAATTTATGATCTGTCGGAATGCAATTGTAGCCGGGTCCATTAATTATTTGTTTTCAAAAATCGGTCTGTGTCGCAAAGGGTCGTCTCGTAGTTGAAATTATAGGACACGTGGGATGGAAAAACGGCATCTAAAAATATTGTCTGGGAAGATGGTATTTATGTCTATGTAATCATTTACCCAAGTTGTTTTTCCTCTGCGGTAGTTGGGACTGCCCTCAATGCGACCTGAACGTTGGTTTATTGCGCTACACATTGTCGTTCCCTATTTCATGACAGATTTCCATTACAGACATCACCGCATTTTGTTTTTGCTTTATTGCTAGTACCAAAAGGTGCTGTTCATTTGTTCTTGCTTTTTGAATTTTCAATATTAGTTTCTTCCAATTTAGTTCCATATCAATTATATAATTGAAGTTTAACTGGTTGTTATTGATGCTGCATAAAACAATTTGTGAGTTGGGGTTTGAAGTCTGATCCGAGCGGTATTCAATTCACGTGATAATTAGGATTCAGGAATGAAAAATCTGGTGGGAATGGGTATCGGGTACGAGACCTTCGCCGATAATGGAACACGAAAAATTTTCTTGTACAGACTACTAGTGTATGCATAATATACGAAAGTAACCAATACAATTGGAATTGTAGCTGTAGTCTGAAGGTGTACAGTTCTACCTGTTTACACGTCTGCTATGTGTGATGAGACGAGACCATCTCGCCGTCATCACAGGAAAAAGTTTTCCTCACAGACATATATATTGTTCAAAAAATTTCTTGTCCAATTTATACGACTGCCCATGGCCGATGTGTCTGATCACGACCGTTGTGACCTATACATGATATATTGCGTGCGTTGCGTTACTTCCATTATTTTCTCCATGCAGAGCCTACATTAAGTAAGTTGATATGACTGTTTGTCCGCAAGCGTGACGAGGCGGGAGTTTGCAAAATGGAGATGGACGCTGTTGCAGCACGATTTAACTATGTAACTATTCTTCATGGCATACTTGGAAGTGACCTACTTTTAGAATAGATTTATACGCTGTTTGGAATGGGTTGTTCTCACATCTATAATATTAACATCACATTGAATTCGATACGCGTTACCACCAACATTCATACCAATTATTCCAATTATTGTTTTTTTCGAAGAACAAAAACAAGAAATCCATGCAAATCATTACCATTACATCACATACACAGATTGATAATTGTTGTATCACGCTGATTTTATAACAATGCAAAATTAGAAATTCATTCAGAATCTGATACACATTCTGTATGGTCAACATTTATGAATGATACTAGTACACCTTCTATACTAATCAATATCTAAAATTAATAACATATTATAAAAAAGCATCCTTATAATAACAGGAGAAAAATATCAAAATCAGGAAAATAGATAAGATTATTTGTAAGTGGCTCTGATTCTTAATCATATAATGGTTATGATCAAAATTACAAAATCAGCTCAATAGATGAGATTATTTGTAAGTGGTTCTGATTCATAATCATATAATGATTATGACCAATAGTATAATATCGCTGGCCATTAAATATTGAAAAGTGTCGTAACTTACACCAGACAGAACTAATACTGTACCTCAAAGGTATACAATCAACCTTGTGGGTAGTACAGTATCTTTGTAGGGAGTGAAGGCTGGAAGGTGGATCCACGTGTCATGTATTCTAGTGGGTGACGCGTAGAATGCGTAGCGTCTAGTAGAAACTACAGATATCGGTGGTATGCAATTACGGAGGTGATGGTGTAATACAGTAGCTGATGTGAGATATGCGTGGGTATGGTAAAAACTACATATAACGGTGATAAGCAATTACGGAGGTGATGGTGTAGCGCTGGAGTTGATGTGGGATAAAGGAACGGTTAAGGCGGTGAGGATTGAGTTAGATAAGGCGTGGTTTGAGCAGAGCCGATGTCGAAGTAGGAGGAGAGCAGGGTAGAGTAAGTGAAGGTTAGCTTGGTGTAGGCTGAGAAAAGAGCGAGATAGGGCAGTAAGTAAGTAACGAGTTATACAACTACCGACTGCAGTAGATGATATAATCGTTGGCGCGCGACTACCATAACTATTCGATTGTTGGTGATTTCAATTCACTGGGCGACTACACACGGCGGGTATCAACATGAAAAGTGTTTAATATTAACAGAGAAAGTCGAGAGAAGTGAAAATAACAGAGAGAAAGGAATGGTGCTTGTGGCATTCGTATAGTACAGAAGAATGCCAAAGGAAGATACAGGACGGAAGATCTTTTTGTCGGTGGAGTGTACAAAGCATACAAGTATACACACGTGTACTAATGTATAGTGTTATGCGGAAGCTTAGTATTGAAGTAGATTTATACACGTGTTTGTGCCACATATTTTTGGTGTGATAAAAAGGGATCGAGGTCCATTTGGACAAAAAGCTATGGTATGAATGAAAAATTGGTATAACATTAAGTATGATAGTTATGATAATGATGATGACGATATAATGATGATGCCGATATGAAATGAGGAAAACCACCTGGATCCATGATGACCTTGAAAGTGTAAATAATGATGTAGTAGGTAATTATAATAACAACAACTTGAAACTTTATAAATAGACAACTGACAATCTAACATTATAACAATTCTGACTATGTTCTAAAAATTAAGTGTATGAGGTAACAATCATCATTATTTTAGGTATTCCGCGTCACCTTAGCCATCAAGCAAAATGCAGGAATTCTAGATGGACAATTGACTCATGTTTTATGAATCTCTATAATCACTGCTTGAAACTATTGTAATCAACTCACACATTTATTCGTCACCACTGAATTAATACAACATTCATCTTCAGTCATATCATCATCAACACCAAATGTGACGCTTCGATATACATTTCATGTTACTTCATTGTTATCATTTATATAGAAATTATTATCAGCACCTGCAACACAAGCAGCATATACAACATCTACATTACAACCACGCCATATATTAATTTTACTGCATGTAAGTATTGGAATATCATCACTAATATATTTTTTAAATATATTATTACCTTCAGCAGCACGTATAACATCATTAACACAATTATTGTTAGAAACTTGTTCAACAGGCGATGCTAGAATGGCAACGCAGACGAAATAATTCGGACAACATGTTGAAATTTGTAGTGTGAGGATTTTCATATTACAACGATGCCCTTATTATCATGTAAAGTCCGTGGAAAAGGTGCCCTTGAATTATATTCGAAAATTTTATTGGAGGAGAAGTTGGAATTCATCAACGGAAAGGAATTGATCAATAAGGTGGGAGATTATGAGGGTAGTTTAAATAATATCGTTCTTGATACGAATTTGAGATGGGTATTTGTCGGGGATAAAGGTGGAGTTGGTAAGACGACAACAAGTAGTTCCGTCAGTGCTGCATTTGAAAAGAAAAGATTCAAAACATTATTAGTACCGACAGATCCTGCGCGTAATTTTTTCAGATGCATTCGCACAAAAGATATCGAGTAGCACAGAAATTTAAATTCATCTGTAATTAGTGAAGACTACCCTACTAAACAACCCAATACGAATGATATGTTATCTGATTTACTGCCAGCGGATACATTGAGAAATTAATATCATATATAGAAGATATACATCTTATAGAAGTGACGAATATTTGAAATGATCAAGATATCATATATAGAAGATATGAATCTTATAGAAGTGATGAATATTTTAAATGATCAAGAAAAAACATTGTTTGTATGTGTGGCAATAGCCGAATTTTTATCTGTTTATTAAACAAAGCGACTTGTTCAACAATTGTGTGAATTGGAAATTAATGTTAGAAATAACTTAGTTAACCAGTTGATGTCACCGAAGGGAACAGATGTATTCGCAGCTTTGAATACCAGATCCAGAATGCAACTGAAGTATTTAGAGCAAGTTGATGAACTTTATCCCCCAGAGGAGTTCCATATCACGTTTATGCCTCTACTACAATTGGAAGTTAGGGGTATTGAAGTATTGAAGGAGTATGGTGAGCTAGCTGTTACCAGAGGATCAAACTATTCTGTTTCGGTCCTAAATGGTGTATTTTAAATATAGGCTGGGATATATCTGACAAGTGATCAAGAATCAGATATTACTCAATACGCTTCAATATTTTAAAGGCCGACTACACCTTTTTTCCATCTTCAAATGTTGGTAATATCGTTATCAGACGAGACAAACTGCGGAATCCCATATCGTTTTATTTACTTACCACAAATACTGTTTTATTAAGAACAAAACGTAGTCGAAATGTCTCTTCAAAACTCTTTTAAAATCATACATGTTTAATATGGGAATCGTTCTTATCATGAAACCATCATAAACCCCTTTGGTTTACTTCATGGCACACAGAACAATCACGTCATATTAAAACAGCCATCACCCAACTTATTTCATTTTTCTTGTCGTCCCTCATTTATGTATGCAATACCGTGCTTCTCAAGTAGATCACAACTGTATTTCACAGTACAAGTTATGTCCTCATTTGCAGCAGACGTGACTTTGCCATTTATGTCACGCGCACGCACAACAAATGTGTGCATCTGACACAATTCCTTTCTATAATTTTCAATATGAGCAGTCCCTTGTTTATACTACGCATTCCGCTTCGTAATACATCCGCGCAACGCATTTAATTTATTCTTCAAAGTTGCTATTTCTTGAACTTGTTGACTTCCAGTTCGGTTGCTGCTGTAAGTTACAGCAGCGCGTCCTTCTCCTTGGCCTTGCTTCAAATAAATTCTTTCGCAGCTCTTATGCTTCACCTTTGTTTTTTGGACAACTAGCTTCCGTTGCCCATTTGCGTATCTGCTTGAAGAAATCATCTACTCCAGCCGGTATCTTGAACCCCGTTCAACTTAGAATTGGTTGCAGCACGTGTCTCATCTTCATGAACCAGCCGTCACTATCGTCATACACTTCTTCACGTATTTCCTCTAACATTTCAGTATCAAGATTCGCATTGTCATTACCCGTTCCTTCATCGTGATAGGAAATCACTTCTCTACGTTCGTATCCCATATCTACAAACAAACATCTGATTATCCCAGAACACTCTTCCATTTTTAATTCGCGTATAATTCTCATTGGTATTTTTATATGAGGAAAGACACGGACCCTCCAATGATTTAGTCAAGCCTGTGAAAAGTTGAATTCTCGCTCCTCCGTTTTTGGTAAGTCTACAATCTTTCTCTCATCCAAATTATAATACACGAATGTGTATGCCAACACTCTTCCTAAAGCAAACCAGTCAACTTCCTTCGTGCTTCTCATTGCTAATAATACCTTTACTAAGTCCATAATCTGATTTGTGGTACAACTCTATGAGATACCGGTCGGAACACATTTCACGCAGTGCTGTAGGTATCGGTGTCATCACTCCATACTCCTTATCAACAGTCAACCTTGGATCTGTAAATGTTGTAACTGTTATACCGTACCTGAAACAATGTAGGAAAGAAGGTATAAACATTTAGACAGCTTCTTTCTTAACAACTTGCAGGTACAACTGCTGATACAACAACGTGCCGTACTTGTAATGTTGAATTTGATTAGCGGGTAATGGTGTGGAATGTTCTGCCACTAATGGGAATGGTTCTATGTTTTCCACCGCATACGTAACTGGCATGTAGTACCTTGATCGGTCCGCATCACTCATCCCAAAAGCGCCTATGTCACTCCAACCAAGCACCACCAGAACTATTGTCTCCTTTGACGGATCCCATCCAGCCTTAATCGCCCTTATTCCGCTACGCCGCATGCGCGTTTCAAAAGCAGAGTCCTCCACTCAGCATTCCCTCCTTGCAAACATATACCATTTGCTAATGGTTCGAGGTAAAATTATTGGAACCTTGGCAAACGTTGGCCATGTTCCGGTACATCGTTCCATTGTAGCGCATAGTGTAACAAGACGTTTTTTATACTCCACCTCTTCGGGACAACGGACCCGTTTAGTATCACACGGTTGTTTCGAAATACATTCCAGAACAAAATCTCCAGTATGAGCCCATCTTCGCCCCCATTTTACTTTTCGTGACACCCGCCCCGTACAGCTTCCACTACTGTTTCCATTTGGAACATCCGCCATGTTTTCGTATCTCAACCCATCTAATAACTCCCTTTTTGCATTCAGTTATGTATTTTTCAACCGTACACGGAGGTGTGCCTCGACGCCCTGCACCATTACGCTTGAAACGATGCCCATTCACCAAATTTGTATGAGTATATTGAGTAACCTTACTTAATGAACTGCAAAAATGTAAGTCAACCATGACAATCTGTTCAGGTTTCATCTTTTTCTTCGGTGCATGTTCGACAGGCCGTAGTACCGCCACGGTTTCGGTTATCATTGCATTTAACACGTCTTCATTTTCACTGTCCCGCTCTAGTTTTATTCTGGGTATTGAAGGAAAAGAGCTGTGATTCCGAAACCGACTGGCGGATTCACCATGCGGCGCAAAGTCATACGTTCTTCCCTCTTTTCGAGCCCACATACGATAATGATAAATAACAACAGTATTAAAGAAAAGATTCGTGTCAGTAACATTTCGTGATTGAGTGGATTCCTGCGTAGGAACAGTTTTGTCCTGTGCACAAGTTTTTTACAACCTTTTCCTTCCTTTCGTCCTAAACATAATTTAGTTAACTTACGTCTTGCGGTGTTGTGTGAGGGCGTTATGTCAACACTTGCCGTGTCAGTTTCAGCATTTTCACAACTTTCTTCTTGAATCCGCAACCTTGTTTGATCATAACCACGTTCAACAGGTTTATCATTGACGTCACGCCCGTGTTCAATGTTGGTTTCGTTGTTGCTGCGAGCAAAACTTCTTCTTTTTCGGCCCATTGCACTCAACACGTCCAAAACAGAAAGTTGTTATATTTTTCACCTGTACGATTGTTTGTTTCGCAATGAATCAATCTATAATTTCAAAATTCTTGATTTTTTTCTAAGTTCATGTGCAATCACATCACATGGTCTGATTTCTCTTTGTTTCAAATTTTAAGATGTACTTTTTGTAATTAACGCATTTTTCTTCTACATACATTGTATTCTTTTGTATTGTAATAACAATGTATAACAAGGTTTCAATATCAATGATATCCATATCGCAATATTGCATTATAACTTTATTTATTTTTAATATCCGTCTACAAACCACGAGCTTTACATATTATTTGTTTTTTTTGCACTCTATATAACAATTATGTATTTATGTTTATCACACTCAATTCATTACCAAAAAGCGGTTATATCCAGCATTCTTTTCAATGCTTCAACAAGTCTTCTATCTTCATGTTCTTTTCTGTCAAACCACCACCGTTCCTATTCGAATGACCTAACTGGAACTTGGCCGCAAGATAAATCTAAGTTGGGGTTTAAAATATCTTTCTGTAACAAGTACCTGTCTATTTACTTAATTAGAATATCACTAGTAACCTGTGAACTGCCACGTTGTTCCCATTCCTGTACAACCTCAACGTTTCGGTTGCGTTGTAGTCTTCGTTCGGTTTCCTCCGCTTCCAATCTACACTTTTCTGTTTTCAATTGTAACATTTGGTTCAACATCTCTTCACTCTTCCCATTCCTTTTCTTAACATCCTCTTGTTCATACCTCATCATCATGTTGTGTAGAATTATCGCGCCATTGGACAAATTCTATGACGTTGCCTTGTCGTCATTTCGCAATGAAAAGTAGAGAAGTTGCTGATTTCTTCGTAATGTCGTGAAAAATTCATATATCCTATTCCATATGGCGTGGTATGCCTTTCTAAAACACTTTCTACTTAATAAAATATCGTCTATATTACCTTCCATGAATATTGGCCACATTGGATGATTACCTTCTACCGTGAACATATAACTGTCTTACAATTCTTGACTGTCTAACATAATACCTCTGCACGTACCATAAATTTATACCACCACTAAATACATTATTAACTACTGCAGAACCAGTTATGGTACTTTCCTTCCCATTTTTCATGGCATGTACATGTGACCAGGACCAAAAGTACAGATCCATATCAAACCAATTCTCAACTGTGACACTCATCCACTTCGATTTGATCCAACAACCTTCTTTCCTCTTTCAACCATGTTCAAACATTCCAGAAAATCTATACATCCCGAAAGCCATTTTGACTAAATTTCTCTTCAATGTTAATCATTTCCGAATCATTAGGCCTTCTATTTAAAAAATTGTTTCCCTATCGGCTTGCTAAGAATTCACATAACTCATAAACGTAAATTCGTGCTTCGTTCGATTCAATAAAGTCGTGACTATGATGCACAAACCTGTACATTCCAAACTTCGTTGCAGAAAGTGCTGTCAGAAGTTTCGTTTCAGCTCTTCTCTCCTTTCCGTTGTCTGTCAGATGTGATTTCTCTCATACCTCTCCCCGGTACTCAACCAATTCATGTTGCATTCTTTCAAAAAGAGCTTTGCAAACTATAAACATCTCCTTGAAGGTCTATTCGGTGCAGACATCATGGCTGAATGTGAAGCCCAATCCATCAGCTTGCAACAAATTACGCAAACTATGCAAGCCTTCTCTCCGAATATACATTTCGTCATTGTCTTCTGTTTCATTTCCAATCTCATTTTCGATTTCGGTAAGTATTCGGTCTTGTTGACGCTGCAATTCCTTGACAATAGTCATTAGCTCCTATTGCTGCGTCTTCATCCCTCCCCCAGGTTTCAACACCATTTTTCGTATGCTACGTCCCGTGTCGCAAACAGATATACAACTGGGGTTATTATTCGGTGTCATTTTCCGGGCAATCAATTCCACACCCTCAGATTCAGTGTTCAAGTACTTTCGTCCTTTAACAAAAAGTGTAAAATCTTATGTACTGTCACATCACGCTTCTTTTCATCGTGACGTACTCTACCTGTACGCGTAGATCTCGGTCACATTAACAGCAGTGATTCGGTTCATCTCAATGTCCTGTACACCGTATACACCTAAAATTCGATTCAGCACTCTGTACTTTAGCTTCGTTATCACACCAAGTATTTCCCTGCAATCTTACACTGCGTTTCCTTTCCGGATTTTACCTCCCCCTTCAAATTAATTTGAGTCATGGACATAGACACAACGATTATTTCTATTGGCGGAAATCTTGCCGATTATCACATTACGAGAAATCACGAGTGCAATTCAGACGCTTTAATGTAGTAAAAGTACTTTGTACCAGAATCTGTTTACACGTTCCTTCGTTCTGTATTCCCCTTTGTTTACAATTTATATTAATATTTATATTCAATTCAACACCTCTAACTGGAGATGCCCTTACTGTATTCTTTGCAATAAAAATATCCGTTGAAAAATACTTTATTAACTGGTGCCAGGCGTTGAGTTTGAAACTCAACAATGCAAACTCAACACCTAACTAGAGATGCTCTTAGCTTATACAGATTTTAAGAAATAAGAACGGCCTGGAATCGCAGTCTTAAAAATAATAAAAAAATCATTAATTATAATGGGCTAATGATAGGCTTAAGATTAATAGGAGTGAACAGTAGCGTGTAGTGGGTGTCAGATACAGTATCGATCTGATCAGTCTGTCCCCTGGCTGCCAATGTGGAAGGTAGCCTAGTATAATGACGTGCACCTGTTTCTACTATATAGTAGTTTCACATGTAAATCATCGCGCTGATTTCTACGACTCATTTTAGGTTGGTATGTTTTCCGGCCGAGGTGTGTTGTGATTGGACACAGTACAGATTAGGTTATGTTTCCGTGGAATAGACGAAGTATTGTACTTTCAATATAGAAACACAGAAAGCACATATCAAAACTGCTACAGAGGCTTGCATGAAGGTAAAATGGGACGAATATAATGTACCGCCACCTTATACTTTCTAAGAAATTCCTTCACGAAATTCTCTGTGACGGGCAATAGTTTTTTTGAAAATGAGATTTTGGCGTTACCTTCACAACCAAACGTTGACGATAATAATTTCCTACGTGAGAACACACTTTATTCAGTGACCTCTTTCACCTGCGCTTGTCCGTTTCCAAGCCCGTCGTTAAGCGAAGACAGCAAAGGCAGGGGCAGTTGAACGAATTTGACAGTAGTGGACTAATAAGCAGGCAGGCAGACAAGTAGAGACGGATAAAAACAGTAAATTTTATTCAGCAGTTCGTTTATTGTCGTTGTTCGTTACTCTTCGATTGAGACTAGAACCTTGTCACATTGAGAGTTTAAGTAGACGAAAGGTTGAAACAAAAACAGTAATGTTCAAAAGTTGATAGACATTATAATAGTGTGATGTCTAGATATAAATGGAAAGAGAATTTAACATTTCAGGATAATTTTACAAAAATAATCCCAAATAACAAAGACGATGCTTTTATTCCGAAAGTTGGCCACCATTTCATAAATTCATGCATTGTTTGTTGCCTAAAAAATCATGAATTAATCGATCTATTCAGTCAAGACCTTTTGAACGTGACGTTGCTGGCCAAAAAAATCATTAATTAATTTCACTTCAACTCAATAACAAAATGGTACCAAACACAGAAAGTAGAATGACCTGAAATATGTACTCAGTTGATTACATATTTCAAGGCAAAGCAGTAATTTTTATTGTCGTGCCATAACATCCGTACCCAAAACTACAACTAATATCCATCAGCGCCTCGGAGTGTAAACAAAAATAATAAATAAATATTAATAATATTTCTATTTTTTTATTAGTTCCACAATGAGAATAGAATGACATTCAAAATTGTCGACCAGCACTTTGATTACATCATACTATGTTTATTTACAGCCACCGGTGAATGTCAATGATAATAGCATTGTTTCACTTTAACATAAATTAATGCAGATATTGCAGATCGTGGACATAATGGCAATATTATGGACGGACCTTCCTGAGCGGTGAAAACTAGTTTATTTCGGATTATTTCGGCAGTTTATTTTGCGAAATCACGACAGTTCACTTTTTGCTTTTAACAAAAATGTTTTTAAGGCACAAGATGTAAGTAAGGGTTGAAAGCGATTTGAGTTGTTATTTTGGGTGCAGATGTAATGGCACGGCCGATTTAAAAACGGACAAATGAAAGTGAAAGAGGGCACATAATTATGATGCATGTAAATTCGGCTCGTCTCCATATTCAAAGTACAATACATCAGAATATACCCGAAAAGTCTCCTCCTCGGCACTCTGACCAACCACATAACCTTTTGGCCCGAAAAAGTACGAAACTAGAAAAGTGGCATTGAAATCAGCACGATTATTTGAAATGTTTGTCTTTTTAAGGCGACTGGTCTTTTCATCTCGTGTCATTTCTGAAATGAATTATAGCCATCAGTTTTCTACTTGTTTTTGGCAATGGGAATGCTGCCCAGAAAAGACATGTCGATTATTTTCTATAGCCTTTTCCAAATTGATTTTAATGTATGGAAGACTGAACCGTACGCGTCATGGGATTTGCCTACTGTTAGAGCTTCTTCTCTGCAAAGAAATCGGGTTGAACAATTGTTACTTTTAGGGGGGTTTAGCCGTATTTGTTTCACAAAAACGAAGTATTAGGGAGCTATAAGTGAGTGTTTTACTGTTTGGTGATTGGGTAGACAAGAATGTACGTGCTGGTAACAGGCACAAAGACCAATGAAGCGTACGGTCTAGTGTCTGGAAGTAATTGACTGTACATGTCCACATCGGAAAGTACAAAGTACAGTAAACCACACTCCGATTTGTGTGAACGCTGCGACAACCCCAGTTCCTAGATTGTTAACATTTTAATATGAACATTTGTTTTTCTTTAAATGGACATGGCCATGTTCTTTTTAGAAAATGATCTTGGGCCGTTACAAAAATTAAATAGTTTGTACATTATACAGTGAACATTTCGACTTTCAGGAACGTTCGAAATATTATTATGTGGTCTGAAGACTTATGATCTGCAATTTAAATACTGAAATGAAGGATGCTATTAGCAAAAATCTTTCAATTTTTGTGTGTGGAATTCGTTCGAGATAATCAATCTCTGTTTTCATGAACATGAAGATATTATAAGAAAGTTGATGCATTCTCTACAATTTTCATATACCTATAATCAAATGTTTCTAACATTGTCTATTATAATATTGAGCTACGGATTTACATTTTTAAACCCAGGAAGGAATCGACCCAAAGGTATTTCTTGCCAGATTCAAGGTGCATTGTATTTGAAATGTAATCCGCTTCTTGTTTACTGCATGAATTATGATAACATCGAATTGTGAGCTGACCAGTACAGTGATGTCAATTTTCGAGTTTTCGAGGAAAAATGAATTTTGCTTATATTAGAAGAATATAGAAATGACGCATCTTTAGTTCGAAAAGTGCGTCGGTTTCACAGCCTCAGTGGTGCGAAATACTCCAACAATGACCTACTGTAATTAATATTTCCAAGTGTATAATAATCATTTCGAAGCGATTGGTTGCATCCGTTTTAAATAAATTCCGCCAATTCTAGGAGAAGGTGATATCCCGCGACAACAGTGCGACACCGAGAACTGAAGTGAACCAAACCTTCTGCTAATCTTCGATTCTTCGCATTGTCACTGTAGTTTTTAACAATTTCGCAAAGTTGAAACTGCATTCGTTACTTAAAAAATAATATTTGCCAAATCTTATCTTTTAAGTAACGAAGGAGGTAAGAATAAAATATTTGCAGATTAATAAAATAAGTCTTTGGAACAACTTACATTTCCTCATCCAGACATTTGACGTCGGCAATGTTCTGGGTAATATTGAAATTAAGATAGATGATGAGAAATAAAAGTGACCATTCTGTAATGAATGTATCCGAACTCAAAATATATATAAAGGTATCTGTGATGAGTTCATAAAGCTTCAACTACAAATACAGAGAACATAATTCCATATACAACTAATTGATATCTTCTTTGCAAGTGGTAACGTATTTCAGATTTCAGAACGTCGGAGACAAGAATCGAGGACAACAAATATGTCATCGTCGGGCAAAAAAAATTTACGCCGGAGTGAGCAATCAGGCGCTGAGAAGAGTGATTTCAGGGAACGAAACAATGAGAGCTGTCGGCGTAACAGAAAGATATGGAAGAGAAACGATCAAGAAATGAGCGCTTTATATGAGTCGAATGAAAAGAGAATTGCACATCTGGAAAGCCTCTGTACTGTACTTTCACAGGAGCTGAATGAAGGCAATTCCTCAGGTACTAGAAAGCACAAGATCCAATATAAATAGGAATCTCGAACAAAGCATTTGAATGTTAGAGCACAATTACCGGTTCCCGTATCCGAATTTGTAAATGAGAAAAGTTTACAGTATTTCGAAGACGTGTTCAAATT
>JAULBU010039296.1:0-14796 GCA_032358235.1 Odonthalia washingtoniensis | reverse complement strand
AGCATCGGCGCATTCTGGAAAAGCGGTACGCAGCGCAGACTCGCGAAACTCTCGGCAGAGTTTAGAATGACGCATCGCAAATGAAGTGAGCGCACACTAACATGGGACAAGCGCTAGTTTCCGCAGCAGGTATTGACGCAATATGCGAGACGATCATCGACGGCGTTTCGATGACAGAGGTCGCAGAGCGCATCGGCGTTTCGTATGGGACGCTGCACACTTGGATTGCCGCAGACCCTGAGCGTTCCGCGCGCGTGCGCGATGCCAGAGCGGCTACCGCGAAGCTGTGGGACGAACGCGCTACCGCAGAGATTCGCGCGGCCGGTGATCCTTTCGAGCTTGCGAAGGCTCGGGAGCTTGCGTTTCATTACAGATGGCGCTCCAGCAAGATTGCCCCGAAAGAGTACGGCGACAAGGTGCAGAACGAACATAGCGGCAGCGTCGGAGTGACGATCCAGGCCACTCCGACAGACGAGAACCTTTGATCCCGTTCAAGTTCACTGAGAAGCAGCAAGCGGCGCAGGCGCTTCTGAGCGGGACGGCTGCGCACTGCATGCTGTTCGGTGGAGGGCGAAGCGGCAAGACGTTCTTGCATGTCCGCAACATAGTCATGCGGGCGCTCAAAGCGCCAGGCTCGAGGCACCTGATCACCCGCTTCAGGTTCAACCATGCAAAGCAAACCATCGGATTCGACACGTTGCCGAAGGTTATGCAGTTATGTTTCCCGGGCGTTCCGTACCGCATCAACAAAACAGATTGGGTGATCGAGCTAGGCGACAAATCGGAAATATGGATCGGCGGTTTGGACGACTCCGAGCGGATGGAAAAGATTCTCGGCTTCGAGTTCGTCACGATCTACCTGAACGAGTGCAGCCAGATTTCATGGGCTGGCGTGCAAATGCTGGTCACTCGACTGGCTCAAAAGGTTGAACAAGTCATCAAGGGAAAGGCGCCGACGCTGTTGAAGCCGAGGATGCTGTATGACTGCAACCCTCCGTCCAAGGCTCACTGGACGTTCAAGCTGTTTAAGCAGAAGCTAGACCCTGAGACAAAAGAGCCGATTCGGGCGCCTGACAACTACGCCAGCTTCCAGATGAACCCGCGCGACAACGTGGAGAACTTGTCGCCGGAGTACATCGAAGGTCTATCGATGCTGTCTGGTCGCATGCGAAGGCGCTTCGAGGATGGCGAGTTCGCAGATGCCACGCCAAATGCTCTGTTCGATGAGGGCATGATTGACGCGTACCGGGTGATGGACGGCCAGGCTCTGCCTGACATGGTGCGCGTAGTGGTGGCGGTTGACCCGTCAGGAGCGGGCGACGATGAGGGCAACACAGACAACGACGAAATCGGGATTACGGTCGAAGGGCTCGGAACGGACGGGAAGGCTTACTTGATGGCTGACTTGACCGTGAAGGCCGGGCCTGCTACCTGGGGGCGCGTCGCTGTGGATGCCTTCATCAACCACCGGGCCGACGTCATCGTAGGCGAAACCAACTTCGGCGGCGGCATGGTCAAGTTCGTCGTGCAGACAGCAGCCGCTGCGCATGAGAGCAAGCCCCGCGTACCGTTCAAGATGGTCACGGCCAGCCGTGGCAAGGCGCAGCGCGCGGAGCCGTTCTCGGCCCTGTACGAACAAGGGAAGGTCAGACACGTTGGAATCTTCCCCAAGCTGGAGGATGAAATGTGCGCCTTCTTGACGGCTGGCTACACAGGTCCGAAGTCACCAAACCGGGCAGATGCGCATATTTGGGGGCTTGCTGAACTGTTCCCGGCCGTGGTCGCGGGGCCGAAATCAGAGAAAAAGCCGCTTAAACGTCCTGCAATCGCAAGCTCTTGGATGGGCTGAATCCTGTATCATCGGGCGAAGTAAGCGTACACTTCGCACCCATGATCGAGATTGCGCAAGAGATTCCTGCCGTTCTTCGGTTTGACCGGGACACGATCTACACATTCCGTCGCGGTCCAAACGCTGGCCGTGCGTTGAAGTACATCGGCCCGGGCGAGCGACCGTTCGAGGAGTTCGTGAAGGTCACGACGGCAG
Source organism: Odonthalia washingtoniensis (assembly GCA_032358235.1). NCBI lineage: Eukaryota > Rhodophyta > Florideophyceae > Ceramiales > Rhodomelaceae > Odonthalia > Odonthalia washingtoniensis. Next base: position 12,752 of record JAULBU010039296.1, on the reverse strand, counting down.
ACGGCAAGCCGTTCGGCGCTCCTGAAGGCAACCGCGACGGGCATGTCCTCTCGGTGTGTCGGCCGGCTGACTTGGTGGTCAAGTGAACGTTGGCGAGCGCACCTGTGGTCCCGCATCGCTTCAGGTGCGAATCAGCAGGGCGCTACCGCAACACCTGCGGGACAGAACCCGCGAGATCACCAAAGTCCACACGCCGGCCAGCCAGCAGCAGCAGGGGCACGCAACGGCTCTCATGCGCGCGGTCTGCGACGAGGCGGATCAGGCCGGCATCACTCTCGTCTTGTGGCCGCGACCCTACGGCGACGACATTGCACTAGGCGCATCGATGCTCAAAGACTGGTACGCCGGATTCGGCTTCGTCGAGATTCAACCTGAGCCGGTGCTGATGGCCCGCGCTCCGTGGCCGTACACACGCCTAGCTCCTGTGGCTGCGGCGTGCGAGGAACTACATGGATGACGGCAACACTCCCGCCCCGGCTGAGGCCGAAGGCACTGGCGACACAGCCATTCTTGCGGAAGCGCGGGAATATCTGCGCCTGTGTATCGCCGCCGATGACTTGAATCGGAACCTCGCGCTCGAAGACCTGACGTTTATCAGCGGCGAACAGTGGGACCCTCGTGATCGTCAGCAGCGGGCAATCTCCGGTCGTCCATGTCTGACCATCAACAAGCTGCCGGTGTTTCTGCGCCAGGTCACGAACGACCAGCGGCAGAACAGGATGGGCGCCAAGATTCACCCCGTAGGCGAGGACGACGAGGAGAAGGCCGAAGTAGTTCAGGGCATCGTCCGGCATATTGAGTACGCAAGCAATGCCAGCGTTGCCACTTCCCGGGCTGTTAACAGCGCGGCGACCATCGGCTTCGGGTTCTATCGGCTGATCACTCGTTACTGCGACGAGGAAACCTTCGACCAGGAAATCGCATTTAAGTCGGTGCGGAACGCCTTCACGGTGTACCTTGACCCTGGCGTTCAGGAGGTGGACGGCTCGGATCAGATGCGCTGCATGATTTCCGAGAAGATGCCGCGCGAAGAATTCAAGCGCAAGTATCCGAAGGCGAACGCTTCTGGTGCTATGGGCGTACCGACAGGCACGGGCGATCAAACGCTGGCCGATTGGCTGGGCACGGACTTTGTGCGGGTGTCGGAGTTCTACAAAGTCGAACTGTCGCCGGCTTGGCTTGTGATGACAGATCAGGGGCCGATGTGGGAAGACGAAATGAAAGACGTCATCCCGCCCCCGAATGTGCTCATGAAGAACGGCAAGCCGATGCGACGCAAGTCAGAGAAGCGCAAAGTGATGTGGCGCCTCTTGACGGCTGTCGATGTCTTGGAAACGGCAGAGATTCCGTGTCGCTGGATTCCGGTGTTTCCAGTGTTCGGCGATGAGATTGACCTTGACGGCAAAGTCATTCGTTCTGGCCTGGTGAGGAACGCCAAAGACCCGGCTCGGATGTACAACTACTGGATGACGGCAGCGACTGAGGAGGTCGCGCTCAGAACCAAGACCCCCTACATCGGCGCAGAAGGCCAGTTCGAGGGCTACGAAGACACTTGGGCCGCTGCGAACACGACGAGCTTTCCGTATCTCGAATACAAGCCCGTCTCGCTTGAAGGCGCTTTGCTGCCTGCCCCGTCTCGTCAGCCGATGGCCGATGTCCCTATCGGGACGATCACGATGGCGCGCACGGCCAGCGACGACATCAAGGCGACAACCGGGCTGTTCGATTCCAGCCTAGGCGCGAGAGGGACGGCGACCAGCGGCGTTCAGGAGCGAGCGCAGCAGCTTCAGGGGGACACGGCGAATTTTCACTATCAGGACAATTCGCAGATCACCTATCGGCATGCGATCCGCTGCCTGATTGACATGGTGCCGAAGATTTACGACGGCGCGCGGATCGTCAAGCTGATGGGCGCCGATGAGAAGATCACGTCCAAAGCGATCAATGGCGCGGCCGAAGACTCGGTGGACATCACGAATTCAAAGTATGACTACACCATCGGCGTCGGCCCGGCTTACAGCACTGCCAGGCAAGAGGCGACCGATGCGCTGATCGAGCTTGGCAAGAACTGGCCGAAGTTGATGGATGTGGCCGGAGATAAGGTGGTCGGCTCGATGGATTTCCACGGCTCGGAAGACGTTGCCGAGCGCATCAAGCGGACGATCCCGCCCGAGATTCTCGGCAAAGAGCGGGAGAGCGAAGACGGTCAGCCGATGGTGATGACGCAGCACGGCCCGGTGACTGTCCAGCAAGCCAGCCAGATGATCGGCCAGCTATCGCAAGACGCGGAGATGCTGACCGGCGAGCTTGAGAAGGCGCAGAAGGGCATCCCGAAGGCGCAAATCGACGCCGACAAGGCTATCCAGATCGAGCAGATCAGGGCGAAGTCGAAGGCGCGCAGCGATGACACGGCCTATTTGCAGGCTATGGACGTGGCCGAGCTTACAAATGCCGTTAAGCTGATGCTGCAAAACATGCAACCGCCGCCACAACTGGCCGCCGATGCGGCAGTCCATGGCACAGCTAACCAGGACTTAACATGACCATCATTCTCACTCGCTCATACGCCACTTTTGCGCAGGGCGCGACGGTGGACCTCGATAACTCGACTGAGGCCGCATTGGTGGCGCAAGGCCGGGCAACTCTACTGCTGAATCAAGGGCCAAATTTTCAGCCGCTGACGGCTAATCAGCAGCAGCTTTTGCAGGATGAGTTTTTGAGCGACGGTGTTGTAGTGGCGCAAACTTTCACATGGGCCACGCTGCCGGCGCCTGCCGCCTACATCGGCACGGCCTACATCACCGACGTCGGGCCGTCCGGCTCGCTCTGGCGCTCTGACGGGCTGAATTGGGGGCTCGTCAATGGTTCCGTGGTTCTGGCGCGCGGCAATACGGATCTGAACACGACGGTCACGACCAGCGAAGAAGACCTGATATCTATCCCGATTCCTGCCGGCCTGATCGGCGCGAATGGGCAACTTGTGGTCACGCACTTCTGGCAAATGACCAACAGCGCGAACAACAAGACCATGCGCGTAAAGCTCGGCGGAACGGCGTTCTTTGCCAACGTGCAGACGGTCGCGCTTATTTTCCTGCCGCCGCCGACGCGCATTTGGAACCGCAACAACCAGGCGTCGCAGATTGCATTCGCAGCAGCAAACGGAAACGTCACGGTCAGCACAGGCACGGCGGTCACGACCGGGACCGTTGACACCGCAGCGGCCACGACACTTGCAATCAGCGGGCAGAAGGCAACAGGCGCCGAGGCTCTTGGCCTGTACGCCTACAGCGTTGAACTGATCCGCCCTTAGTCATGCCGATCTACAACATCGACAGCAACGCCACGTTGTCCGGCATCGTGTCGGGCGCTGGCGACACGCTGCTTTTTCGGACCAGCACGACGTTTAGCGCGGCGTCCATACCGGCCGGTCTTTTGTCGCCAAACGACATCACGGTAGGTTACTACGGCACCGGAACGCCGCCCGTTATCAGTGGCGGCACCGTGCGCGCAGACTGGGCATTTGATGCGCCAAACAACGTCTACAGCCGCCCGGCGCTTGGCGGCAACACATTGGGCAACGTCACCGAAGACGGCTGGCCGATGAAGTTCGTGGCGTGGAACACCAACATCGCCACGACGGCGGCGGCAATGAACTCCGGGCAGTCTCTGCCTTACTGGTCGGGTTCGTTCACTTACGACTTCACCACGAACATCATCTACATCCGACCAAGCGCCGGCCTGCCTTCGACGCATGTGTATGTAGTGTCGGAAGTGCTCAACGGGTTCAGCAACAGCAGCACGGCTCGCAATCTGCGCATTGACGGCATCCGCTTTGAAAGCCTGTCACGCCACGCCATCGACCTCAAGCAAAAGCTGGAACCTCGCATCTCGAATTGCAGTTTCCGCATGATCGGCGGCGTCAGGCCGGCGACTTTGTGGCTAGGCAACGGAATCGAACTCGCTCTAGGTGTGTGGGGCGCGGAAACGACGGACTGCGACTTCTCGGACATTTTCGACAGCCCGGTTACATCGCAGCTTTACGAAGCCACGCCGACCAGGATTGGCAGTCACTTGTGGCAGCGTTTGAAAATGCAACGGTATGGCTTGACCGGAGTAGAGATAAGCTGCCAGACCACGAACGGCCAAGTTGTCAGCGACGTAGAAACGGCTGACATTACATCGGCCGATCAGGGTGTGAATTCTTGGGCTGGTGATCGAAACGGGCAGGTTATCAGCCACTTGACGCAAGGCGGAACCAGTCAAGTTACTCGGTGCTTTGCAAGGAACATCAACAGCACGAACCATCGCCGGCTGTATCTCGGATTTCGGCATGGTGGCGTGTGCGGCATCGAAGACAGTACAGGTGTTGGCGCCTATTTCCAAGGGCCTAGAGCTGATCGAGACACTGGCTTAAACCCGCAGCGCGACTTGATGCGAAATGTCGTGGACAACTTGGCGCGGGGTGGCGACTCGTGGGTGGACTCAACCGCCAACATGAGCGACTGGTTTCGCAACGTGATCATCTGATCGCATCCAATTCCGGTAGCGCTCGAATGACACCCATCCAGCAATCCGAGCACCACATTGCGCTGCTGCGCGAGCAGGTGACGGAACAAATGGCTGCGCTGACCGTGTGGCTCAGAGCCACCATGCGCCGGGCTCAATACAACGAACGCTGCATTGTGCTGGTCAACGGCGAACGCTACTGGTAACTTGATACCAAAACGCGCAAATGATAGTATGCGCTCACTTCTCGCCTCGCTGACACCCAGCAGCGATCTAGGCGCAAATGGGAGCCTACCGATGGGCACAAACACCGGGCAGGAGATCGCTCGATGAGCGCGCAGGAACAAACCGTTGTCGAAGTTGATCGGCCAAATGTCACGGTTCTGGACACTCTGGAGCATCCACCGGAAACGGTGAACGAGCCAGCAGCAACTGAGCCAGCAGCAGAAGCCGCGGCAGAGACGACGGAAGAAGGACAGGAACGCAACGAGAAAGGCCAGTTCAAGCCGAAGCTGCAAGAGCGTATCGATGAGATCACGCGACAGCGGCATGAGGCACAGCGAGAGGCGGCGTACTGGAAAGGGATTGCAGAAGCAGCGCAACCAAAAGAAGCGCCAGCGGAAGAGCCCAAACCGGAAGCCTTTGAGGACTACGGCGCATACGTCAAGGCACTCGCAAAATTCGAGGCCAGGGCACTTGTAAAGGCCGAGCTTGAGCAGCAACGCGCGCAGCAGGCACAGGAGGCGCAAGCCACTACCTGGCAGCAGCGGGCAGAAGCTGTAAAAGCAGAGCTGCCGGATTTTGACCGTGTGATGTCTACATCAACGGCGCCGATGTCGGCCGCGATGGCGCAAGTCATCAAGGAAAGCGATGTTGGCCCGAAAGTGGCATATCACTTGGCGCAAAACCCGGAGATTGCGACGCGCATTTCTCGCCTTGAACCGATGGCCGCAGCCCGTGAAATCGGGCGCCTTGAAGCGTCTTTGTCCGTGAAACCGGAACCGACACCAAAGCGAATTACTTCTGCCCCAGCGCCAACGACTCCAGTCGGGTCAGGCCGTAGCACCTCGGGCGAACCGGGGAGCATGAGCCAAGCCGACTACATGGAGTGGCGCAAAACCCAACTTAGGAACTGAAATGACCAACGTTCTTGCCACTTCCAACATCGTCGCGCGTGAAGCGCTGGCGGTGCTGGAAAACATGACCTCCTTTGCCCCGGCCGTCAATCGAGACTTCGAAGACGAGTTCGGCGGCAACATGGCTCGCGGGTATGCCCCGGGCGCTACCATCAACATCAAGCGTCCGCCGCGCTACACCTACCGGGCCGGCCGCGTTGCCGTCCCGCAAGCGACCGTTGAGACGACCATTCCGCTGACCCTCTCTCAGGGCGGTACGGACATCAACTTCAACTCGCTGGAGCGCACCCTGTCGCTGACGCAGTTGAACGAGAAGATGACTGCCGCGATGGCGCCGGTTGTCAACGAAATCGACCGTCAGGGTCTGTCGCTGGCTCGCTTCGCCACGTACAACACGCTGAACCCGGCCGGCGCTTTGCCGACCACTCAAGCGCTGGCCGTGCAGGCGATGACCGACGTCAACACCCGACTCGACATCATGGCCGCGCCGGTCAAAGATGGGCGCCGGCATTTCGTGATGGGGCCAGCCCTGAATGGCTCGATGGTGCAAGGCTTCGCCGGCTTGTTCAACATGAGCGAGCGGATCAACGGGCAGTACCGCACCGGCTACATGCAAGACAGCTTCGGCATCAAGCCGATGATGGACCAGAACGTTGACACCCACGTCAACGGCGCCGCGACCGCGACCAACATCAACGGCGCAGGGCAAACCGGCTCGGCGATCACCGTCGTTGCAGTTGCTGGCGGCACCCTGACCCGTGGCACTGTAATCCAGCTTCCGGGCGTGAACTCTGTGAACCCGCAGAGTCGCACGGACACGGGCGTTGCGATGGATTTCGTTGTCACTGCTGACGCACTGGCCGGAGCAACAACCATCAACATCAGCCCGGCAATCGTGACCACTGGCGCATTCCAGAACGTGACCGCGAGCCCGACGACGGCCGCGCCTTACGTCATCCGGGGCGCCGCCTCGACGGCGTACAAAACCAACATCGGCTTTCACAAGGATGCCTTTACGTTGGCAATGGTGCCGCTGTTCCAGCCGCCGGCGCGCGGCGTTCTGTCGTCGGAGCAGATGAGCCACAATGGCTTCACGCTTCGCGTCGTGCAGTTTTACGACGGCGTGAACGACAATTGCATTTTCCGGATTGACGTGCTTTTCGGGTGGGCGGCGACCTATCCGGAACTGTCCGTCAAGTACTACAGCCTGACCTAAGGAGCGATCATGACCGTCACTCTCAACGCCCCCTATGCGGGTTACGCGGCCGGCACCAGTCGGCAGCTTCGCACCAGCGTCGAGGCCAGCCTGATCGCTCAGGGGCTGGCTTCTTCGGTGGCCGAAACCACGATCACGACCGGCGCGGTCACGACCTCCGAGGTCCAAGGGCGCGTCGCTGTGCCCATTGGTTCAAGCTCGGTGGTTGTGACCAATCCGAACGTGACCGCACAGAGCAAGGTGTGGGCTGTGGTCGCGCAAGCGGCTGCGGACGCCACGCTTCTCCGCGTCGAGCGAGTCGTGTGCGCAGCCGGATCGTTCACGATCTTCGGCACGGCGAACGCGACCGCTGCGACGCTGATCGACTGGGCGATCATGCTGCCGTCGGGCTCCACGCAGACGAACTGAGTCTCCTCGATTAACTCGCAAGGTTAATCTTCGCCCCGGGCTTCGGCTCGGGGCGTTTTTGAAGGTGGTCAATGTCTACAGCCTTGGAACTTATCGAGTCTTCGATGAGGCTTGCCACTGTGCTTGCGAGCGGCGAAACCGCCACGGCCGACGAGGCAAACGACGGGCTCAAGACACTGAATGATTTGCTTGAGAACTGGTCGCTTGAGAACCTGACCGTCTGGCAGGGAAACAACGAACAGTTTGCCCTAACCCCCGGAGTCGCAAACTACACCATCGGCCCGGGTGGTGACTTCAACACGACCAGGCCAATCAGGATCGGCGCATCTTTCACGCGCGTCAACGGTTCAGACTTCCCGCTGACTCAGTGGGGGCTCGACGAATACAACGCCGTGTCTGTCAAGACTGTCGGCGGCATCCCTGAGCAGTACGTATACCTAAACGAATACCCGCTCGGCGAGATCATCCTGTACCCGGTCCCGGCGACGGCAAGCACGATCTTCCTGAACACTGACCGCGTGTTGACGTTCCCGGTCACGCTGGCGACGGTTCTGGCGTTCCCGCCGGGGTATGAGCGGGCGCTGCGTTACGCACTGGCGACGAACATTGCGCCGGAGTACGGTGTCTCTCCGCTGCCGTCAGTGGGGGCCATCGCTACCGCATCAAAGGCGGACTTGAAGCGAGCAAACCGTAAGCGCGTCATCTCCGCGTATGACGGCACGCTGCTGGGCGAGCCACCTTTCGCATACTGGCAGCGGGGCTACTGATGGCGCTGGTCCCATACGAGGGATTTATCGGCGGGGCCTACCGGGCGAGGTCGAGCAACTTCAACGCCGAAACCTGCATCAATCTCTATCCAGAGGCGTCAACTGTAGGCTCGTCCAAGAGCGTGGCTGCGCTGTACGGAACGCCGGGTCTTGCCCTTTGGGCGACTCTGACCGGACCGGGCGGCGTGCGTGGAGAGTTTCGCTACAACAGTTCAACGGCTTTTGTTGTCGTCGGACAAAGCGTTTACAAGATGACGACTGCCGGCGCCTCGACACTGATCGGAACGGTAACGGGCGGGTCGATGCCTGTCAGCATGGCAAGCAACGGCGCTAGTGTTGTCATCGCCAGCTCTGGAAATCTGTTCACCGTTGACCCTGTTCTTAACACGGTGACTCAAATTGTTGACCCGGATTTCCAGGGCGCCGGGCAAGTTAGCTTTTTTTCTGGCTACTACGTCTGGAATGTTCCCGGGACGGGACGGGCTCAGTACAGCGACCTCTACAGCACCGACGTTCATCCTTTGAGCTTCTTTACGGCTGAGGCATCGCCAGACAACGGCGTCGGATCAATCGTTGACCATCTGGAATACTGGTATTTCAACGAGACGACGACGGAAGTCTTTACGCTAACCGGCGACCCTAACCAGGCGCTGCAAAGAATTCAGGGTGCTGTGATCGAGCACGGTTGCGCTGCGGCCTACTCCATTGCCAAGATGGACAACACCGTCTACTGGCTCGGCGCCGACGACAACGGGCAGGGGACGGTCTGGAGGGCGACCGGAGCATATGAACCTCAGCGAGTATCGACGCCTGCGATTGAGTTTGCAATTTCGCAACATGAAGACCTGTCAGGGGCCGTTGCGTGGACCTATCAACAGGAAAGCCATGCTTTCTACGTTTTGACCGTTGGGGATAGAACGTGGTGCTATGACGCCTCTGTCGGTCTGTGGCACGAAAGGGCGTGGCGTGATCCGGTTGACGGGACACTGCACCGGCACCGTGCGCAATGCCAGTTTGCCTTCGCTGGGAAAAACATCGTCGGCGATTGGGAAAACGGCAAGCTCTACGTGTTGGACCTGGACACCTACACCGACAACGGCGACTTGATCGTGTCGAGCAGGACAGGTGCATTCCTGACTGCCAAGACATATCACGGTTTACAGGTTGACTTTGAAACCGGGGTAGGAAATACCGTAGCACCCGGAAATGATCCCGTCGCACTTCTCCAATGGAGCGACGACGGCGGAAAGACTTGGAGCAACAACCATTCGGCAAAGCTCGGCAGGGTCGGCGAGTATCAAAGCCGGGTCAGGTGGCGCCGACTTGGCACTCCGATTCGCTACGGGCTGTCTCGCGTGTTCCGCGTCACCGTAACGGACCCCGTGAAACGGGTCATGACAGGCGCCTGGCTGGATGTTGCATGAATCCGATCACACCGCCACCGCGAATTGATCTTGTCGGCCCTGACTTCAAGATTACCCGCCCGTGGCGTGATTACTTTGCCTACATCACTACGATCAGCGCGACCGTGGTCGATCAGAGAGCAGCGATTGCAGCGCTTCAGGCTCGTTTGCCTGGTCACTCAATCGAAGACGAGGGCGTTGCCATTGCTCAGCGGTCGGCCATGAACTTTGTCGGCTTGGGCGTGACCGTCACGGACTTCGGCGGCAAGACGCAAGTGAGCATTCCGGGCGGTGGTGGCGGCGGATCGCTCGATGACATCATCGCGCTTCAGGCGTTAATGTGAACCTCACTGCCACCACGCACAGCCTGGAACTTGTCACGTCAAGCGCGTTTGCCTTGACGTGGGCCGTGTCATGGACTGACATCGACAAGACCGGGGCAACAGTCGCCACGCCCGGCAGCAATCAGGGCACGGTGTCCGCAGTCACGACGACGGTCATGGTGCCCGCTCCGGCTTCGGCAACGATCTACCGTATCGTCACCGGCCTTACCCTGCTGGCAAGCGGCGGCGCGCAGACTGTCGCGGTGCAAAAGGATGTCGCCGGGACTGACTACACTGTGGCCCGCGCCGTTCTGGCAATCAACGAAGCTCTGTGCTTTGAAGACGCCGATGGATGGTATTCGCTGACCGCTTTGGGAGAGCGAAAAGGCGCGGGCACTCCGGGTGCGCCTGGAACTCCCGGCATCAACGGCGGCGGAACGGTTCTGGGCTCTGGCACAAGCATCGTCAATTTTGGCTCTAGTGGGTCTTCGCACACGACCCTGACCGTGATCGGTCAACCGCTGATTCTTGCCGGCTCACTGGTGTATGCGTGGGTCAAACCCGAGGCGACTCTGGATCATTCTGCCGATGAGCACATCGTCGAGAATATTCGCGTCTACGCCTCAGACATCGTTGCAGGCGTCGGATTTACCATTCAGGCCGTGGCAGGCAATGAGATAATTTCAGAGCCGAACCTTCAGCGGCTGTCGCGGTTTTCTGGCGTCGGCCAAGATCAAGGTCCGGGGCAACAGGCCAGAGGAACTCTATCCGCTCCGGGCGGTAAAGCGAATCTCGTATTTGGTCGCTGGTCTGTCGGCTGGCTCTACACGCAATAGGAGGCCCGATGGCTCTGCAAATCGCTGGTGCAAACGGCACCGTAGTTCAGGTAAGCGTCGAGCACCAAGCGGCGCGAGTCGAGAGCCGGCCGTTCGATTCCGCAGGACTTGGCGCCTACGCTTACGGAGGGCTTACCGGCATCATCCCTGCGGCGCTTGCAGCCAACTCGGAAATCTTCCAATTCCGCTGGACGGACGTGACCCGGTTTTGCATCATCCGCAAGATCAAGATCAGCGCGGCGGTTTCGACTACGTTTTTTGCGGCCGGCGTGCCGATGCAACTGGATCTGGTGAAGTCCACCGCCTGGACGGTTCAGGGCACAGGCGGCACTGGCATTACCCCTGCCGCGCTCCTGAAAAAGCGGACCAGCATGGGCAACACCCTGGTCGCGACGGGTGATGTCCGTATCGCCACGACCGCAGCCCTTGGAGCCGGCACCAAGACGCTAGAAGGTCTTTCCCTAGCGGCCATCGTCGCGGCCTGTCCGATCACGGCATCGCTTAACGGAGCGATCATCCCGCCCGGGACGATCATGTTCCAGAACGAAGTGGCAGACGGCGAATACCCGCTAATCCTCGGGCAGAACGAAGGCATTTCGATCCGCTCGGTCGCTGTCCCGGCAACGGGAACTTGGCAAGCGGCTATCGAGATTCAATGGTCCGAAGTGAGCACTTACTAACATGGCCGAAACCGTCATCGCTGTCGAGACGCTGACTCGTCAGTTGTTTGACGAGATTCTGCCGCTGGCTCGCAAGGGCTGGGCAGAGGGCACGATTGAGAAGGCCGACACCTGTGCTTGGTACGGTGAACGAGACTTCGACATCGACCCGGATTTCGAGCAGTACCAAGCCCTTACGACAATCGGCGCTCTAGTGTTGCTGACGATGCGCCACGAAGGAAAGCTAGTTGGCTACGTGACGGGGACTTGCTGGAAGGGCATGCACCATCGGCATTTTGTCGTCGCGCAGAGCGATTCCATGTACGTCGAGATGCCTTACAGGGGCCACGTCATGCGCCTGGTAAGAGCGTATGAAAAGGAAATGGTTAAGCGCGGCGCGGTGGCGTTGAACTGGCTAACGCATCCAAGAAATCCGCTGTTCAAGATTCTGCTGTCTCGTGGCTACGTGGCTGACGAGACGATGCTCGAAAAGCGAGTCGCCAAGGAGGTCGTATGTGTATAGCAGCCGCAATCGCCGGGTCGGCAGCGGTCGGCGCCGTCGTTTCGTCAAGCTCTGCGGATAAAGCCGCTGACGCACAGCAGAACGCAGCGAACACCGCATCAAACACCGAGCTTCAAATGCTAGAGCGCGAGACCGCTCTACAAGAGCCGTGGCGGAACTCTGGAATCTGGGCGTTGAATCAGCTTAACGCCGGGACGTCTCCGGGTGGTGACTTCAATCGTGACTTCACGATGGCCGATTTCACTGCGGACCCTGGCTATGCCTTCCGCATGAGAGAAGGCCAGCGAGCCATCGAATCCAGCGCAGCGGCCCGGGGTGGTTTGCTGTCTGGCGGTACGGGCAAGGCTTTGGTGAACTACGGGCAAGAAGCCGGGAGTCAGGAGTACGGCAACGCTTACAACCGCTTCAACGCCGACCGTGATCGTCGATTCGGCCGATTGTCTGAGATTGCAGGCACCGGACAAAGGTCGTCGCAGCAAGTCGGGCAATCTGTTATGCAAACTGGCAGCAACATTGCCAACAACCAACTGTCTGCGGGCAATGCTCAGTCGGCGAACTACATCGCACAAGGCAATGCGATCAATCAAGGCATCGGGACCATTGGTAACTGGTACACGCAGCGACCGTCAGCCCCGTCTTACACGGCGCCGCCGTTGACCGGCTTCGGTGGCTCTTTGCCTGTCAGCAACGTCGTCGGCGACCCTTACGGGGGGGCATAAATGGCACTCGACGCATCACTGATTCTTGGCGGCAAGGCGCCGCAGCTTGAAGACCCGATGACCATTCAGGCGAAGCAGGCAAAGCTCGCTGACTTGGTGAACAGCCAGAAAATCAGCCAGTACCAGATCGAGGACGTCGAGCGCGGACGACAAGACGCGCAGACGATGGCGTCTTTGTGGCGCGACTCGGGCGGTGATCCAGCAAAGATGCAATCGCTGATGGCCGAGCGTGGTCAAGGTGCGCGCATCCCTGCGT
>JAULBU010039285.1:0-14801 GCA_032358235.1 Odonthalia washingtoniensis | reverse complement strand
GACCGATGATAATGATGAGATTAGAACGATGATGATGACAATACCGACGCAGAATAGATGAACCCCAGGCTGGATGATGGCAGCAGCGCCAAGACAAAGACGACATCATGATGGAAGTGACGATGAGGCGAGACCCCAACGGACTCAAAACGGTGATGATAACTCGCGGAGACGGTGCCGTCGCCCCTACGGCAGAGGAACGGAAAGACAGTCACAAAAGCGAGAATGCAGTGAACGCCGTGTTGCTTCACGTGCGCACAACGTCGCGTGATACGCGAAGCGATTAACGTTGCGTAAAATGGCACCATCGATGTCAGAAAGTCGAGGCAAGTGCATACGTTGTATGTCATCAAAAGTAGGCGGAGCATAATACAGAAGTCGCCACAGGGTATAAGGGCTGAAATCAGGTAAGCGGCCAGGTTAGAAATAGCAATGAGTTGCATACTGCACATGTGGACCACGTGGCATATACAGCAAACACACTATTTCGACTTGGCAAGAAATCATATACAGTAATCACACTATTTGAACTTGGCACGAAATCACCTAATATTGTAGGCGATACTTGAGCCCTACACGTGCATTTCACTATTTTATCTGTTAATAATAGAATCTGTCTCCGGCAACTGGCCACTGCTGGATACTACGGTTCTAATACACGTGTCGCGGGGAAAGTCCCATCTGGAGCCACCGGCTTCAGTATACATAAAAACGATCCGGACGGGGAGAACGAACAATGATTGAAACAAAAACATTTCAACTATTAAAGGAACATTCAGCTTCAGAGCATAGCGCGCGCTTACATCGAAAGATTGGGCAACCGGGAGGAGAAATCCAACCACAAATACGCCCGAGGACAGACTAATCTCTGCCGCGAGGATCACGGTGATCCCCACACAGCAATGCGTACCCGATCATTGCCGATTGCAATTGAATCTGTGGAGCCACTATCGTGACTTTGAACCAGGTCGTCCGTTAAGCTACTTAACTGTAGTAGGACACCTGATTCACCGCTCTCGCCTTTTGAAAGCGGTAACCCTGACCCTCTTACTGACTTGCATAATTCGTAACTTTCTTCATGTACAGAAGTAAATTCCCAGGAGATCAGCTTTGGGCGGTTTGGTGCGAAGGCTTCGAAAGTACGAGTTTCATTCGACAGTTTAGACTTTGGGCGACCAAAAATGACTCAGCAACATTCGAGGCGAGGAATCCAAACTACAAGAGCGCAAAGCATCAAACCGACGAGATCGTCGGATCAACAGCAAGGATTACAGCTACCCAATGAAACGAGGGATTTAGGAGGAAGCTCTAGAGCTGGCACAATGAAAGGAATTCCATCCCAGGATACACAGGATACCGCTGGAGTGGAGGTGAGGCTAAGACCGAATACCCCGGGTAGGATGGAATCCCCTTCGCCACAACAGTAATCAACGGAAGCCAAATCTTTCCCGTCACCTTTTAAGCCCGTGGCCTCCGAGAAGCCCTATCCTAATCTGGCCGGCGACCCGGATCCTCTCCCAGCGAACGCGACCGCGGAAGAAAAGAAGGAATACAAGGGAGGTTCGGAAGACTATTCAGACGAATTGTTCAAAGTATTTTCCGAAACGGGCATGGAGGGAGAATCATTATGGTTGAATTTTATCACATCGTTCAGACGCCATACTACCAACAGTTGGGTTAAGACGACGCTGGTAAAATGGACATAATTCTTGACCGGCAGGGGTATCTTTGTAAAAAAAAGGTCAAAGTAATTCTAAATCCCAAGCGCTCATCGATCTTCTATATAGGGAGAATCACATGGGATCCATCCAAAAGGAAGGATACAAGGTGACAAAGCAAGAAGATCCGCGAAAAACGGTTTTCTGCAGAGAGAAGAATAGAAGAGGACATTTCGTTCACCCCGATCGTCCACATGCTTTCGAAGAGAACTCCGGAACAGCAAAAGGAGGTAGAAACTTCGTAACAGGCCCCTATACGATTACGTAAATGCCATTTTGGTCTTTTCCAGAACTTCCGAGCATGCCTAGTGACAAAGGGGAAAACGCAAACGGAGGACAACCTGGGCGAGACAATGACCTAGATGACTCATCAAGCAACGGGGATAAGAAGAACATCGGAAAGTTTTCACGCAATCTCAAGCCACCTCCTGACCCTAGGCCTCAAAAGCCACCACTGTCAGGGGAATAAGATAATAGATGCAGTAGATACAGTGAAGGATTAAGAGAGGATACGAGACCTCGTGATAAGATGACACTAGGATTAAGTGAACTTATGCGTGCCTTCACGATAAAACCGACTTTCTCCGGTACCTAGGATGAGGATCTCGATAATACAATCAAAATATTTGAGTCTCTATCGACCATGTGCAAAGTTGACGATGATCAAAAGTTGAAGGCGGTTCCCATTATTTTTTCTGGTGATGCACTAGACTACTACTCTAATAACGCAAAGGGCTGTGAATCATTCGATGGCGCCATGAAGGTTTTGCGTTACTAGTACAATTTTGATGGCAAGAAGTCTATGACCCTCTCCGAAGCGATGTCGGAGGAACCTGAGGAGTCAGAGGTTAGAGTGTTTCGCAAATTTATTGCTAAGCTGATTTATCTCCAATATCAGCTTGATACAAGTAATCACACCGATAGCTTTCTCCGTGACAGACTTCTTACTGTGGTAGACATACCGACTATCCAATCAACCTTGAGAGATAGGATGTCAAGAAACTCTCAACAAGCCTTCAACCCCGTAGCGAACCAATTATCCGACAAGAAAATATCCGCCGGCTCCAATAGCGCATGTACTTTGAAGGAGAACGATGAAGTACATTATAGCTTTGGGAAGATTAACAGAGGAGAAGCAAGGAAGGACACAAATAATCCATGGACCAATCATAAAGGCATCGGAGGACGGCCACAGTATAAGAAACGACTCTGTCCCGAATGGATGAGAGGCGTTAAAAATTGTTTTGTATGCGGCGAGGACCACAACGCCAATACGATCCACAGTAGGAAGTAGGTAAAGAAGGCCGTGGATAAGCTGAAGGACAAACACCCTCGCGCGCTACTGACGATTGAAGACCTCTCCGCCGTGATGCTCATGACCGAATACATCGAAGCGAACAGTGACGAAGAAGACGATGCGAGATGGGTGACCGAAGACTTACCAAGTGACAGTGATGACATAGCGTACATGACACGAGAATGAGCCTTCAACTTCAAAATATCCCTTTCGAAAAGTTCATTCGTGCACGGTAGAATACACTACAAGTACATGGCTTCAGCACCTTCGGTCATGCGTTCCCAACTAAAAGAAGACGGTAAACCAACTTTTATGGGATGACGATCGATACCGGAGCCAACCGAAGATCTGTCAGGTGGGTGGGTCAATATATGGCATACTAGAGGGAGTTTGGGAGGAAGATTCCAATCAGGCCTCCAGATAAGAAGGGCGTGAAGGGAATCGGTGGGCATGGGACGGTGATTAGAGAGGCCTGGATCCAAATACCTTTCTTAGAATTAGGCATAGTCATCGACGTAAATTTTGCAATATTGAAGGATGAATACCCATCCTTACTATCAAACAGGGACATTATCGAGAACGGCCTTGACATATCGCTACAAGGAAAATTTCTCCACATCATATCGTCCCGCCAGAGCCTGTCATTCGAGAATTATTTCTTCGTGCACAGATGGACTGTAGCCTCGACCCCATTCGTCGTATACACTCAAGACGAGCTGATGAGTTTCGGCCACCCTTCAGTGCGCACGACACACCGACTCCTGAAGAGAGCCAACGACGGCACCTTGGACCACAACATCTAGAAGTAATTAGACAAGATAGTAGCAGATTGAAAGGTATGTCAACGTAACTCATCAACTCCACGGAGATTCAAATTATCCATTGGCACAGAAGACTTCCGCTTCAACAACAGAGTTTATGTGGATACCATGTTCATCTAAGGGAGAGCGGTTATCCACCTCGTCGATGAGTCCACTCATTTCACAGCCGCCGCGTTTTTAAAAGACCAATCGATTTGTAAATCCATCACCAGATTGTGGTTTCTTACTTACATGCCCCCCCCCCCGAGTTTTTATCCGTGGATCAGGGGAAAGCCTACATTTCGAAAGAGATAAAAGAAAACATAGCTGAGCATGGTATCATCCTTAAGGAGGCACCCATCAAGACCTCGGGTTCCATCGGAGTCGTAGAGAGATACCACGCCCCCTTTCGTGAGGCATACGTGAAACTTGGGCAGGATATCTAGAAGGATGTAGCTAATGATGCAGATTGTCTCCAAATGGCCGTGTTTGCAGTCAACGTAACAATGGTAGCAGAGGTTCTGTGCCCAATGCTGCTAGTATTTGGTGCGCTATCACGCCCGGTACGCACATTGTCGTCCCCGAAACAGATTGAACGCCAAAAGGAAATCGAGGACGCAAAGATATTAGTTGGAAAAGAACAAGCAGCTCGGAGAATTTCGTTTGCACTTCGACATCCCGATGGCCCCGTTGGCAAAGAGATCTCACAAAATTTACGTGGCTTACCCTCAGGCTCTCCCGTCTTAGTATATGGAACGGCATCTAAAACATAGGAAGGCTCATTTAGATACATTTCAGTAGACGGGGAGATGGTGGTTGTTCAACTAAATAGAGGGCGTAAGATCTTCAGATCTATTTTTTTTCAAGCCCTGGTTGAAATCCCAACTTGGATCATCGGACGATGTCACATGTTGTCGAAGTGTACGTAAAACAGTGTACCGGCGTGGGCCAAAGTGACAGCAATAGGAACTTGGATTAGGTCCTACGCCACTTGTAAGATTAAGGTGTAGGATTAGGGTAGTCTACGTCGAGACGATTTGAGAATGGTGTAGGTGAGAATGACGTAGAAAGAGCGTATGTTAGGTATACGCAACGATTGTTGTAAGTCTGGGAAAAAAGTGAAAACGTGACGGACGATGAAGGGGAATACTGGGCAGATGGCAGTCTCGTCGTATGAACGAGCATACAATGACTAAGGTGACAAAATTTTGCCGGGAACTATTTATTAATGATAACAAAATAGTAATTTGTAATTTGAACATTAGAGGAGTGAAAAAGAAGTTGCGAAATGATGTTCTTATAAAGCGAAGGGCGCTAGAACGAGAGTCCCGGGGAAAAGGGCAAGGCGTAAAGATAATTAGCTTGAAGTTAGTCCTGTATTCCACGTGGCGCCAGAGCTGTTCCTGTTGGCATTCTAGTGGGAGTTTTTAGGCTGGAGCCTAAATAGTGGTAGGTATTAATTAGCGTGGTCTATAGAGGAAGAGAAGAGAAAGACGCGAATGGTATTCTTATGAGGAGAAGAATTCCATTCACAAATTAGACAGTAGCTATCTAATAAAGGTGCAGTGGCTTGAAGTTGGGAGACAGCATGTTTAGGGTACAAGTGTCGAGGGTTTTAAGGGGTTACTGTATAGTGAGCTCGAGGCCAGATGTTGTGTCTAGGTAGTGTGGGTATGATAGTCTACTGCATTTAATTTGACACAAGTACCATGAAAACCGACCCACTGGAGGACGAAACCATGGCAACGGAGCAGATGATAGATGGTTCGATTAGTAGAGGTAAAGCCGACCTAGGGGATGTAGCACGGAAAGTGAAATTCAAAAAGGGATCACGTGAGGAGGTGGTGTTCGTGGGTTCCAGGAAAGTAGAACTTGAAGAACTCATGAAGGACGGCACCTTCATCAAGGTGCACGAGTCACAGATCAAAGGAGCAGTACGTATTTTCGGGTCAAGGTTTGTTGATGAGTTGAACAGAGTAGGCGAGAGGTTGAAAAAGAAATCTAGGATTATCGCCCAGAACTATGCAGATGACGGCGCTACTTCCATCGCAACGAAGGCCCCTACCGTCCATCGTTTCTCTTAAATATTAGCGTTATCCATCGCCGCTTTCATACCCAACATGGGGGCCTATACCCGCGACATCACACAGGCCTACAATCTCATACAGAACTTGAGCGAGATTTATATATCAGAGCCCCACCAGAACTC
This sequence comes from Odonthalia washingtoniensis, assembly GCA_032358235.1. Taxonomy (NCBI): domain Eukaryota; phylum Rhodophyta; class Florideophyceae; order Ceramiales; family Rhodomelaceae; genus Odonthalia; species Odonthalia washingtoniensis. The sequence goes on along the minus strand of JAULBU010039285.1, from coordinate 8,777 downwards.
CAATTACCACCGGGTTACGTACTTAATGTTGTAAAACCATTGTATGGTATTCCTGAGTCAGGCCTTCATTGGTACCTGATCTACTTGTCACATCACCTCGAGACTCTACGTATAGAAAAAGCGCAAGCTGATCCATGCGTATTGATTAGGAAGAATGGAGACGTATTAGATGGGCTCATAATGCTGTAGGTTGACGACTCTTTGGGCGTAGAAACAAAGGCTTTCTTGGATGAAGAATAGATTGCCTCCAGAAAATTCAGATGCAAGCCAAGAACAAAAATCTCCGAGAGGCAGACGTCATTCAATGGTATTATGATATCGTCACTAACCCCAGGCACGTTTAAGGCAACACAGGAAGAGAAGATCGATATGCTGAAAGAAGCAGAAACTCAGGACGAATTTGCATGCCAAAGGGCATTGGCGCAGTATGTTGGTGTCAAAGTACTGCCTGACATATGCGCCCCTGTGCAACTGGTCGCCCCAGGAAACAGATCAACAACTGAAGACGAGTATAAGTCCGTGAAGAAAAACACGTGATTCCTCAAAGCAACTAAACACCAGGGCTTGAACTTTATAAAACTAGATCTCTCCAAAAAAAGGCTGGTGCTGATGATTGACGCCTCATTTGCGAAAGTGGACGGGCTCAAGAGCCATCTCGGTTACATACTTGCGATGGCTGATGATGAAGGGAAATGTAACATTGTCCATTATGGAAGCAATAGATGTAAAATAATTTCCATATCTGTTATGGCCACATAGATCCACGCGTTCATCTTGAGCTTCGATTACGCGTACCTGGTAAAGAACCTCATCCAGGAGATCCTCGGCTGAAAAATGAGATTAGAGGCCCTCATCGATAGCAAGACTGTTTTCAATGCCATCGCCAAGGATGCGCAGACTACTGAGAGACGTCTCCAAATTGACGTCCTTGCTCTCATACAGAGCTACGACCTGGGCGAGCTGGACAGACTTTCATTTTGTCACGCTACGTCACATTTTTCTACCACATTTGTCATGTTTTCTGCTTTTGGCCTGATTCAGGCAATTGAACCATCGGCCACGTGATTTCCGGAGAACTGTACACCCAGACAACACTCATCAAGTGGAAAATCTCAACAAAGAGGAAGACTCAAAAACAAATCAGAAACAAACAAACAAAAAGTTTGGAAGCTAATCATCAGAAACGATGCTTGTATGCCAATACACAACATAGTGGCATAATTACGACAAATACGGGCAACTCCGCACACCAGAGGACATGAATTTCAATCAACATATGTAATGTGGCTAAAATTTTACGCGACTTTTGAAAGGTTCGCGCAGACAACATTGATTGGAATTCCGCCTCATCCCAAAAAACTTTTACAAAAAGTTTATGCGACTATTCAAGTGGTTCACGCAATGTGCTTCACGCTTGGTGAGGGGGTCTTGTGGTGCAATACTGGTATACGCGCATACCATTTTGAACTCAATTGTGAGGTTTGTCTCTTCTGCCAATTTGGTCAATATTGTCACACTTTTGTCACTCTCCGTCACGTTTTTCTGCCACGTTTGTCACGTTTTCTGCGTTTGGCCTGATTCGGGCAATTGGACCATCAGCCACGCGTTTTTTGGACAGCAGTACACCCAGTACAGCATCTTACTGTACTTGATGTACTGTATTCTCCTCCTTTCGCCATCAATCCACGGGTGAAGCCTAGTTAAGGGTCTTCTTCTCCCTGAATTCCCTTAATGATAATAAACACAAACGCTTCTCAGACTTCATCTACCCCAGAACTCTCATTCGTCTCGATGGCAAATCTCATTCGGCTCTGGCAGAACGTCCGCTGCGCCATCGTTAGTCAATTCCACCGCTTTACAGGCGTGTACAAGAACCGGTGACCGTTAGCCGCGTCATCACAGGTAACCGCTCCAACCGCCTCCCTCCCTACGGAGTAGACATTGGATCATCTACCAACTTTTTCGGCCCGCATCCATCCGACTCACGTCTTCACATAACCACACCGACGTCTTACAAATTCTGGGATGACATTCATCTATTTGATTGGCCCCTCATCTTACCTTCCCTTTAGGTGGAGTGCACTGCCAACCCGAGCTACCGTGTAACGAGGACTCCGAATACCCTTAGTGCCGTTTTTCTTTCTTCTATTCTGGAAGTGAGTTTCACTAGACCACTGTGGTGCATCTTGTGGGAAGAAAAATTATTCTGTATGGGACCGGCACAATTTTCATATAAGCACATGTTCACCTTTTGAACAAAGGCATGGTCGCATTTTTTAACAACTGATATGAGTTTTTCGTATGTAGCAGTGGCCAACAATTCATCATTTCATGACTTGTCTGTAAAATCAACATTTAACGGTGCAGCTGCAGCAGCAGTTAAAACTGGAACTCTTTGAGAATTTTCAGTACCATCATTTTAGAAAATTATCATAGCAGTGATTCACTCGGCTAATTTGTTAGTATCTTACATGTAATTTAATTTTGCAATAGCAGCTGAAAAACGAAGCTCTAAATTTTTGAGAGATTCACTTTTACCACGGCTCGCAGTCAACAGAGCATTTAATCCATGATAGGCTTTTGAAATGACATTGAGAGCATCAATTTGGTGAATGGAATTGACTATGAGATTGATAACGTCTTCATATCTGATTGGTTCCGTCGTCAACTCAGCACATAAATCAGAAGCTTTACAATAAAGTTGTGATTTGAAAACAAGAGCCTAGATATCTGGTTCCAACTTATTTGGATTACCGGCGGACAAATTTTTATGGAACCCGGTCCAATCAGCCATAGTGGATTTAAATCAATCTTTATTTCCTTTTCCATTCATCCTCGGTGGACTTTTCGAATCCCAAGCAAACCTTGAGCGCGATGATAGGGTATTAGAGGTCTCTCCTAACTGATAATAATACGAAGCTATAGAAAAAATAACACAGAGCGAGAAACGACATCAATAAAGGCGTAAAGAAGAAGGACGATACTCAGGTAAATTATTTCCTCGAATTTTATAAGAATGAATTTAGAAGTCGTCGCTTAAATAGATTTTCAGGTAATGTCATACTTCATGAAAATATGCATTTTCATCATATATGTTTACAAAACATAGAGTGGTTTAATAGTAACCATACAAACAAAGGTAAACAACATATTGGAAAACAAGTAGAAATGCGAGGTGATTGAGTTACTCGCTGCGACGCGGTGCATTGTTATATTAACAAGTGGAATCGTTCGCAGCGGCCAGGTCGCTGTTAAATATGTACAGTACTAGGTTGAATATTATAAGTCGCGAGCATCCTTTCAGGAGGGCGACACGGTGTTTTATATTTTTATAGTTTGGAGCAGGGGGGGGGGGGGTAATTTGTCGTGTTCGTATTGTTTTCAATTTTTTCTTGTTCAAAAGGGTATGGGTGTCGTATTCTTTTTTGCTTGTTTTACTTGTGCTAAAGGGGGGTAATGTCGTGTTCGTTTCGGTTGTTGTTTGGCTTCTGCAAGGGGGGGTTACGACACTTGACGTTGTAGTGAGAGGGAAAAAGGATATTTGACTCATGCAAATATCGGGATTGGAAAAGCTGACTTGATTCGGGAAAACAAATTTTTTCAAAATCGGCTCCCTATTGGCTCATTGTGAGGCATTCTATTTGTGCGAGATTTGTTATTCTCTTGGTATGCACAGCCGCCTTGATCACGCATTCGTTACCACTGATGATTCGTAATCACAGAGAATCAAAATTGCTTGCACTGAGAGGTGAATTTGCACAGAAGGAAACGCATTTTGGGCGTCCTTTCAAGGTGCATCGCCAACCACTGTCCCGGATTTAAGGTTAGCGCTCGATGCTGGCAATCCGTTGAAAGAGGTAAAGAAAATGTATTCACAATGATATGAATGGTGGAATCATTACATGGTCAACATTTGTAAGACGATCATTGGGTGAATGTAAAATTCATTATGCAGCATATTTAAAAATTAAATTTATTGAAATTGAAATTTTATACGTGTCACATTTCATCCAATTATAATCGCATCTACACCTCATCTCTCGACTCATTCCGTAAAAATACCGTTTCCGATGTTCCACTTCTCTGAGCAACCTTCAGTTTCATGAGAAAGCCTCTTGTTGACTCTGGTTGCTGTTTGCTTGTTGAGCGTTCATACATCTCTACATCCACATGAGTGCATGAGTACATGAGGACGCAGTTTCGGTGACCCAAGGCCGTTGCTTGAGAACCGCGATGGCACACCGACGTTGGCAGGCGCACATTAAAAATATGAACTTTCAACCACCACATCATCGCGACCGCTGTAACCATTCCAAACAGACAGATGTGAAAGCAGTGGAAGCAGCATTTGCTATACCATCTGTATCTTCAATATCAACAAAACCGTTTTTATCATCAACTTCCACATGCTCATTGTCAAACAAACGTACCACCACAAGGAAATCAACACATCGATGTTACCGTGCAACGACACCGAAAGCATCATCACGAGATGAATTTGAGAATGGAGCGGGACAAGGGGATGAACAATGGGTTGAAGCATTGGAAGGATTATTAGTAGAAGCATTACGAACATACTATCAGGGAACTCCTATATTCTCAGATGCTGAATTTAATACACTCAGAGACGAATTGGAACATTTGGGATTGGCACAGGTACGATTATCAAGCATGGAAAAAATTTGGGTACAAGCTACATCATCGAGAGATTTCGATCGAAGAATTAGAAAAGAATTCGATTTATCAGAACATGAACTACAACTTTTGAAAAATCGATTACTTGTTAAAGGTCTTGTTACAAGACCTCTAGGAGATGGTTCTGCGCTTCCCGTTCCCAAACGACTCGGTAGTGAAAGTGGCGGAAAGTTGAATATCGTTGGTGACGGTGCAGAATCAGATGATTATTTGGCAGATGCTGAGGAAATTACGGCTATGGAAGATGTTAATGAACGTATCAAATGGTTTTTATTTTCAGATGCAACTGAAGAACGATTTAAAATTATGTTATTGTACTTACCTGCCGTTGTCATGTCATTCGTGACAGCTTCAGTACTCACTGCATTATTCGCTCTACTCGATGGGGAAATGCAGATATCAGTCTCAGCTGCAGGACGTTTTCGTTTAGGTATATTATCATACGCTGTTGTCGCTTTAACCTTTTGGTTCTCTAATCAAGTCACTCCGACAATGATGGATTACCTTGACTTGGGGCAACCTACTTTAATGCGTGGATCATGTCCGATTTGTACAGGCTCTGTTTCATGTTTGTTTACAGGCGCTGCTAGAGTTAGAGATGAACGAAAATGTTCTGTTTGTGGCGCCACCATTGGATTTAATCGAAGATGGAGTAAGACTTATCTTGTATCACCACCTGGGAAACCTGTGCAGGCGCCTGATTAGTTTGGTTTCGATTTGTAGAAAGAACAACACCAACAACTTATGCCTCTTTCTTTTCTTTTCTTTTCTTTTCTCGGGAAGAACAACACGTTGAATGGGTTGAATGAATAACATGAAGCAATGGTTACTCGTCAAAATTATTGAACGTGCATAGTTGCTCCATCATATTATTCGCAGTGAGTAATTAAATTAACGGAGCCAACAAAAACAAATTTACAAGAGACAATACAATACAAACCCCATTCTTTTTTATTCGAAAACAAAAAACAATCAAAAAAAAAAAAAAAGTTACATATAACACTCGAATAAAAATGTGTAAATATATTTGTGTGTATAGAGTTATGTTCCTGAACCACTTTCAACACATCAAAAGTCACATACACACAACGCACCAACCCCCCATCAACAAACTTACAAACAAAGTACAAACAAAGTACAAACAAAGTACAAACTATTATTTCTCCCCCTTCATGGCGTCACTAGAACCTACTGGGATACTCGGCATCAATTCAATAGACCTTCCCAACAGTCTCATGGCCGTAGCCTCGATATGAGAAGCAGAAAGTCCAGCTTCTTCATACTGTTCTCCCTGACCGCCATGTTCAATATATCGATCAGGTAGAACCATGGGTCTCACTTTAACTCCATCCGCACCATCCAATAAACCTTGTAAAGCCAAGAAGTGTAAGACATGATCTCCGAAACCACCGATACTTCCTTCTTCAACCGTGATAAGAATCTCATGATTTAAAGCCAAATCTTCTATTAATTCTCTATCCAAAGGTTTCATATATCTTGCATCAGCAACAGTAATACCTTGTACTAAACCTTTACGTTCTTCTAAAGCCTTTGCAGCTTTAACAGATTCCAATAATCTAGTACCAATACTTAAGATAGCGACACTACCTTTCTTAGGGAGTGAATAATCACGACGACGTATAATTCTACCTTTACCTATAGGTAAAACACATCCTTTAACTGGCATTTCATTATAGTTTGTACCGAATTCCAAATTTATTTTTTCAATTCCTAATCCAACACCACGAGGATATCTAATAACTGATGGAGCATCTTCAATATTCATAACTGTAGCGACCATATTCTGTAATTCAGTTTCATCACAAGGTGCCATAATAATCATATTAGGTATGCAACCTATATAAGCAAGATCAAAAGATCCATGATGAGTAGGACCATCATTACCTACTAATCCGGCACGATCAAGTATAAATCGAACAGGTAATTTTTGAATAGATACATCATGGATTAATTGATCATAACCTCTTTGTAAAAATGTTGAATATATACAACAAAATGGTTTAAATCCTTCACATGCCATACCAGCAGCCATTGTAACTGCATGTTGTTCAGCTATACCAACATCATGACATCTTGAAGGAAATCTTTCACCAAATATATTTAATCCAGTTCCACCGGGCATAGCAGCTGTTATAGCAACGACTTTTCTATCATTTTCAGCTTCCGCAATTAAAGCATTTGCGAAAACTGATGTATAAGTAGGTGTTTTACTAACTGATTTAATTTGTTTACCAGTTGATACATCAAATTTAGCAACTCCATGATATTTATCTAATGCAGCTTCAGCAGGTGCATAACCTTTACCTTTTTCAGTACGTACATGAATTAAAACTGGTTTATTTCCTGGCATATCACGTACATTTTCAAAAACTGGTACAAGTGTATCAAAACTATGACCATCTAAAGGACCTACATAATAAAATCCTAATTCTTCAAATAATGTACCACCTTGATTAAGTATACCTCTACCATATTCATCAACTTGTGCAGCAACATCACGTATTTCATCAGGAAATAATTTAGAAAAATTTTTAGCTAATCCACGTATATCTTGAAAAGATCTTGATGATAATAATCTACTAGTATAATCAGATAATGCACCAGATGGTCTAACACCAGCGACAGTTTTAGTACCTGTTGGTAAAGAAACCTGATCATTATCATTAAAAATAACGACAAAACGATTTTTTAAATATCCTGCATTATTCATAGCTTCATATGCTTGACCACCTGTAATTGCACCATCTCCAATAACTGCAATTGATAACCCTGGTATACCTGCCATATCACGTGCTACTTGCATACCAAGACCTGCTGAAATAGATGTTGAAGAATGACCAGCACCAAAAGGATCATATATAGATTCTGATCTTTTTGTAAAACCTGATAATCCCCCATATTTACGTAATGTATGCATACGAGATCTACGACCTGTAAGTATTTTATGAGGATATGCTTGATGTGATACATCCCAAATTAATCGATCATGAGGTGTACTAAAAACATAATGAAGAGCAATTGTTAATTCAATTACACCTAATGATGAACCAAGATGTCCACCTGTTATAGAGACGGTTCGTAAAACATCCCAACGTAACTCATATGCTAGTTGAGGCAGGTCAGCTGGTGTTAAAAGACGTAGGTCTGCCGGTGAAGATATTGTATCTAACAATGGGGTATGACGAGGTCCACGATACGTAGGTTGTTTTGGTATTGGTGATGTAGGGTCTTCATCCGATGAGGATGCAGCAGAGGGTTTAATGAGTTGTGAGAGAGTTGGTGGCGGTTGCGTGGTGATGATTTGTCGGTGATGATGGTTGGATGATAGTGGGGTGATGGAAATGGAAATCCCATGAAATGCGGATGTGGTTGAATTGGTTGAATTGGTTGAATTGGTTGACGTTGACGCTGATGTTGACGATGGTAATGATGGAATAGAGTAGGGTGTCGCAAATGCAAAAGTGTTGTTTACTTTGGTCGACATCATTTTGGAGAAGACGAAAGAAGATTAATATTGAATATTAACGTGGATTAATGAATAGTTTTTTTGGGGATAGTTTTTATTGAGAAGGAAAAGAGGCGATTACAAAGAAGGATCAAAGAAAAAAGTTGATTCAACGATATAAAAATAAACGGAACACGCACCACAAGCAATGTTCGATGTCGCTCATAACATTACCCCATCACGCAGTGAATGCAGTGCACTAACGTCCGATACAATTGAGCAGTGTTTTTGGTGGCGGAACGACCAAGGGATAGTATATGTTTGAGATGTTTCTTAGATTTTGTTACATTTTTAAATTGTATTTATCATTTGTTTACAGTTGTCAAAAAAGTTGTTGTTTTAAAACGTGTTCTCTACATCTTATTTCTTTACGAGATCATCCTTTCATCCAATGAAACGCGCATGCTACCAAACCCCAACCGTAATCCCATTTCATTACTTTCATTAACTCCAACATTAATCAATCACCCTTCGAAATAGCATAGGCTATACTAAATAAGTTGTATTTAAATTTTAACAGATAGCGTTTGTTGTTCTTCTCCTTTCTTTCTGCCTC
>JAULBU010039274.1:0-14807 GCA_032358235.1 Odonthalia washingtoniensis | reverse complement strand
AAGTTGCCATGACAGCGAGTGGCGAACCAGTGGAATTTGGACATGAGGTCTCGTTGGTGCCTGAGAAGTTTTCAATCGTTTAGGCAGAATCAGAAAAAAGAGAAGATAAGAAGTCGTTTTGTGACTTTGGTTGCTTCGTTTTTTTTGTTATTTTAATCACATCTGTACCAAGAAGGAGCTTTCATTAAATCAAATCCTCGTCACCTAGAGGCTTGTAACCGGTATGCAGTTTACGCAGACACTGCCTCTCACACAGGAGAGCGGTGGACGCGCATACAACCCCACATGTTTTTGAACAGTTTTTAAAACTTCTTAGAGCAGAGAAGGTATCGACAGTACGTTTTCTCGACACAGCCTTCACTTTACCTTGCTCAGGCATACGTGAATCCGATGAGAGCAAGCGCGTCCTCGTAATGTACTCGCCGCCAGTCACAATCCGTATAGGCTTGCTCGTGTACGGCGACTTCAATACTCACTATGTGACCCTGTGGCGAGACAATGGGGATGGAGATAGGGTTAGGGACAGTTTCGTTGTGTTTGATTGGGAGTGTGCATGCATCGTGCGCCCGTTCTGCGATCTGGGTACATATATCATATATGGGATAGGAAGGCAGAAATGCGAGCCAAACATGGACGACTATTACTACCTGCGTTTTCGTGCATACTTAACTGTACTGCACCAGGCGTGGACTTGAATCGCGCGAAGCGCATGTACGATGGGATCGCGGTCGTTGCAGGCTTCATCCTGTCGTGTAGCATGCTGCGCTGTGTATGTGCTGCGAGCGCCGAGTACAAATTCGCCCGAAAAGCGCCTGAGAATGTGCGTCTGACTAGTTCATATGCCGTCTATTTGCCTGCTGTCTGTGCGACGGGATCGCCCTGAAGAAGAAAAACATAATAACCATTTTGAGCGTGGTTTGGTGTTTCAGGAGGTAGGAGACTTGTGCCCACCTATCAGAGTACATCGGAGTGTAGATGGTGTGGTAGAAGCAGCTCACACGAATACTGAACACCGGTTGTCGATGAGGCCAATTATTTGGGAAGCAGGCAATGCAATGATTGGTTGGAGAAATATGAGGACAGTTCGAAATGGGTGGAAACACTAAGTTGGTGCAGTTTGGCACAAGACCTGTGAGAGATTGCAACGCGATGGGCGATAAGAATGGCATTTCGTGGTACGGAAACATAGACGGCAGTATGAGACCAATTTCCAATCACATCACGTCAATAGTAATCCATCAAATATGTTTACAAGAGTATGACTAAGTGCTTTTTTGTTGATGCTCGCTGTGATAATGACGTTTTTTGAATACAACTGGTGTGGGAACATTTTATCGAAACGGCACCTTGTGCTTTGAAAACATCGGCCTACCTGAGTAGTGATGAACAAGAGATATTATAATCATCATGACATGTATATTATACCCGCAAGGAAATGGTAGCAGTGATGAAGTTACCCACTGGGAGGCGTTTGTTCGTGTATTGGTGTGTGTATGCAGAGCTTGAATGTATGAAAAAATGGGAGTGACATGAGAATGTACTGATGTGTATACATGATGAGACTGAAGGAACACGCACAACACGTGCCTTGGTGAAACAGTATAAACAAAAGAGTCCATACTTAAGGTCGGGACTGCGTAGGCGCATCGTTAGGGTCGGCCTGTTGTACACGATTTGTACATAAGAATCTTCTTGTGAGAAGTGGCGTATAATATTCGTACTCCGTGGGGAAAAGGTGATGGTGAAACTGTATGTTGAAGCAACTACCCTTCTGGCTTGCTAAAATATCTTGGTTTAAATTGCACGCACCACAATGTTCCAACGATTTGTGCTGCCCTTTGAATCAATATATTATGCATCTGTCTCTTTGTTTATACCTTTCCTGGGCAGCAGTGCACGGAGAAAAAGAAAGCTAAGATAACGAGCGGACCCATCCCACTGTTTGGTGCCTATTAATAAAAACCCTCACCATTATTATTTTATATCTACCAGGCTTCCCCATGTCCCAGCGGTGGCTAACATTTATCTCCCCCAAAATTATCAATATTGAAAATTGTGATCTCGCCACCAAAGGTGTTAAAATGTTACTATTTTTTCATTCTTATTTTTACCACCACGGTCCCAAATGAAAATGTTGACACAGGCATTCATTGCGATCTCATTTTTCCCGACACCATGTGAAGTCGCAGGTCGATACACCAGTTGGAAGACACCAATCCATCGAGACGAAAGCCCACGAAGACGACGACTAAGGCACACCAGATTCCGTCAAATCATATCGGCCACTACTTCAAGTGAAAGCAACAAGTCGAGGATAACCAACGATGAGCTGGCAATAGCTCAGTCGGCCGTTAGAGCAACAAACTATCTGTTCAACGCGTCGATCGAGTCATGCTGGGACGAAGGGTTACCACAATTATCTACAGCAGACTTGTTAGCTTTCTGCAGTGTAAAGGGAGTAAAACTGGATACAAATATTTGGAATCGCTCAGCTTTGCTACACAAAGCGAGAATATACTATGAAAGAGAGGGAATCGCACGCACTCAACCTGACAAGATAGAAAATGAAGAGTGGTTAAATATGTCAACTCGCGCGAAGGTTCGCGATTTGCATAATGTGTGTAATGGGGAGGGTGATGCTACGTACGTCGATCCAGTTTCTGGATATACAGTTTTTTCGGCATTCGCGCATCTGAAAAGAGGACATTGCTGTGGTTTGCAGAAAAAAGAAACAGAGGATGGGAATGGGGAGTTTGAACGTACACATCGATGTAGACATTGTCCGTATACGGATGATGGAGCTGTGGGAGGAAGTTCAATGCAGGCGTTGAAGGAACGGTTACATGTTGTTGAATACGTGAGAAGTAAAGTTCAGGAACAATGGCAGAAGGGATTTTCTGTCAATGACGAAGCAGAAAAGCTGGAAGATGCAGGCCCGTTTTCTTTCTCAGCTTTGACGGATAATATTGAGGTTAATATAACGAATTCGAACGATTCAAATCAGACAAAAGAAACTGATGCTGAAGAAAGAGAAAGGAAAAGACTACGTCGGAAATTTGTGAAGAAGGTGGAGGTTGAGAAACGACCTCGTTCAAAGGATTTCACACCTTCTTGTGACGTATGCTCAGATGAACGAATGGTCACATGTGGACGTTGTAACGGATTCACATGGGTGGTCTCACCAGATGTCCAAATTTGTCCACGATGTAAAGGTGAGGGTATGCATCCATGCATGGATTGTACACCCTATCGACCACCTCCCACAACATCAATCTATTCTTGAAAGTAGGTGGACAAAAAATGCTAAGACTCGATTCAATTTAATATCTACAAGTTAATCGTTTCAGTTTAATGAATATCTCCTGTTTGGCCATTTATTGACCTTTCATAGCGTTCAAGCTTTTGAAACTACAAATGTCATCACAGAAGAAACAAAAAAAAAAAGTGGAACGTTAGAAGAGAAAAAGAGATTAAAAAAACGTCGACAAAGGAACAATATTAAGACATTGGAAAAACATACCAAAAATTCTGTTGTCACTCGCAAACTTTCACATTCCTGAGTAAGTCTAGCCTCTGTTTTCGGAACGCGTCGGCCAGCATCGAAATGTCGCGCACGCAATGTCGCCAAGTCCAATTCTTTAGAAGCCAGTGACGATGCGAGCGACTCAACCTTTTCTTCAAGTTGAACAACTCGTTTTCGCCATGCCTGACAGTCCTCACATTGAACAACATCCTTCGCAACAGTGTTATGCACATTGTTGACCTCGCCGTCAACACTTTCCATCGCGACAGTGATAATGTCCTCAGTTCGATGGTGCTCATGCTGAGGCTGAGATGTATCGTCATTCATTTTAGTCAAGGAAAGGTCAGAGTCTTCCTCACGGAGAGACGCGCGGCGTGTATGACCACGTTTTGACTTGCTTGCGAGATCAACTTCCTCAAGGTTGTCCGTGTTCCAAGAATTTACATCATATGAGCGAGTACTGGTAGCACCATTGTCACCGCTGTTCGACTTGACGTTTTGAAAAAAATTGTCGTCGTTCATGGTCAACGTTGCGGTCCGTTCGGGAGAAGGTGAAGTGTTCACAAATGTGTTTGATGTTACTGGAGATGAGGATGATGTTGTCGGGATGGCTGTTGATGTTGATGTTGTTGCGGTAGGGAAAGTGTCAGATAAATCATTTTTGACGCTGCGCGGTTGTAACTGTGCTGCAGGATTGGAGACGTATGAAGACTTCATAGAGTCTGTAATTTGTGGCTGTAGATGAGGTGGTGGTGGTAGTGCAGACGTTGAGTTACTGTCAATGGTTGACTGATGCAATGGTAGATGTGAGGAGTCAGGTAATGCAGAAATGAGGGAGTTTGTATTGATTTCATCATTGTGATGACGATCAACAAGACGACCGATGAATACTGAATCAGATTCATTATGTAAATCAACAATATCTGAATTTGAGTTTGGTGTTTTCAAAGACTGCTCAGTGCTTGTGTGAACAGCATCAATGACATTGACTGATTCCAAGTCGGGTGGATTGTTTCCAGAATCTATGTTAACATTCGCATCCACCACAACTGCTTCATCCTCAGCAGTATGGAACGAATCCGCGTCACTATCGAGATCCGATAAAATGGATGCACTCGATCTAGACAAAGCTTCGGGAATAACTGCTGTTGTTTCTGAAGTCGATAAAGCTATTTGAGAGTGGCTAGACGGTGTAGGTTTTGTGGATCCGGCTGTTGGTGTAGTGGATTTTATCTCGGTGGAATCACCCCATGGAAACAAGGTCTCTGATTCATTTTCCTTAGGTACAGATACCGTAGAAGTGGAAGGCTGGCCATTCTCACCAGCATATTCAGTATGCTTCTCAGGTAATGCAAGCGACTTATTGGCAGAGTCAATCCGCTTCGCAGATTGTAGTGAAATTTCCACATGTTGTAAGCTATCATTCGATTTGATTTCATCGCCAGTTGTGGTGAACTGGTCACCATTTTGGTCTGAAGAAACGTCAACCTCTCTGTTACCCGTTTCCCCTTCATTTAGTTGAGGGTGTTCTGTTTCGTCCTGCTCTTCATCGTTCTGAAGTAAGGCTTGTTGTGCAAGACGAGTATCACGACTAGCTATGAAGTGTAGTTTTTTTTCTTCCAGGCGCTGCTGGATTGCTTTACGCTGGACAGAACTCAACTTTTCCAGGCCTTCTGGCGCCCAGATAGGCATGGCGTCGCATGTACCACACATGCCACATTTCGCAGATGTAGTAGAAGGGATTTGCATGATGAGGGAATTGTGGTCAGAGACCGGAGGCAGAGGTCAATTGTAATCGGTGTTGAAGTTGGTTCCAGGTGCAGAAAGAGATACAGGGGGTTGTTTCCGTCTCCGAATCTTTAAAACAATTCATTTGCCAAAGTAACGATGTAACGATGTGAGACATGAACATTCAAAAGTTGATGAAAAGTTTGGGGGGGTTTTCATTAGTTTTGGAAACGTGTGAAGCTATCATCCATGACAGACAAGTCATGGACCTTCTATGACGTAGTCATGGTCCGCATGACACTGCAGACTGTCCCTGAAGAATATTTTTATTCTGAGTTTCAGAATCTCAAAAGAAAAAAAAAATTCTTCAAATTTTGAAGTTTATCAGAGGTGATGAGCATCACGACCTTTACCATGCCACACAGAAAAAGAAGTAACTGTTGAAAAAAACATTTGAGCAAATTAGCAAAATTTAAGCATTAGAGGACCCTGACGTAATGAAGGAGATCCCAACCTCGAACTCTAGAGACGGCGATGTTTCTTCCGACACCGACAGCAATAACAACTTATCCATTCCCCTTTTCATACTCACCACCACCAGTACCAAATATATCAACCCTTCTTCTTCACCGCCACCGCCACCGCCACCTTACCATATCCTTTCACAGTCTCGTTCGTTCCTCCCCTCTCAGAGAGCGAAAAAGAAACAAGTCCACATGTACAGTTCCATCTTCAATGACTGACCCCGTATCTTCGTCAGAGCAAGGGCAGCAGGGGGAGAAAGCTACACTTCCGCTCATCGACACAACAGAATTCTACAGCAATTACTTCGGCCATCCACCCGACCTATTAAGTGAGCTAATTGAACATAAGCCATCAAACGTACCAACACTCTACCTAGTCGGTGACAGTACACTCGACAATAAATACTGGCTTCCATATCAAAATGAACTACATCCTAATCCCTACATTCGAAGCCGTCTATCGCGTAACCCTGATAACACTCCCCTTCCTTTACATCGTGACATTGGTTACTGGTTATCTGGATTCTACAAAGCAGAGGAATACACAGTAATCAACTGTGCTGTTGAACAATCCATGCTTCGCACACGTACTTCGAAAAGAGGTGGAAAGTTATTACCCCAAGATGAACTGATGCGTGATAATCTAAACAAAGATGATATTGTTGTGGTAAGTGTAGGTGGTAATGATATTGCATTAATACCTACGATAAGTACAGCACTGTCTGTAGTTGTTAATGTTTTTGTTGGTGGTCGATTAGGTATGCGAAATTTAAAGTATTTATTCCGTGATGAATTACAGAAATATGTTGAACTAATTACTGAAAAATGTCGTCCGAGACTGGTTGTTTTATGTATGACATATTTCCCGGATGAGAGTTCATCTCAACAATCATGGGCTGGATGGGTGCTCCGACTACTGAATTATAATATCGCTCCACAGTGGTTACAGGGTAGTGTTCGACGTGTTTTTGAAGAGGCGGTGAGTGATGTTAAAGTCGAAGGTTGTCAAGTTGCTTTCGCACCACTTTATGAAGCTTTAGACGGTAAGAATTCACGGCATTATGTACAAAGGGTGGAGCCAAGTGAAGAAGGAGGGAGTGCCATTGCTCAGTTTTTGAAAAAGGTTATTGATGAGGGATTGTCGATGCGGTGTCGTCGTCGTCGTGGTGGAATTTAAATTTTTTTTAACCCAATTATTTTTGTCGTTGAGTACTGTAATGCATCACCATTGCTATAAGTATTTATGCGGCACGCCCCACCCACCCCCAGTACCAAACTTTTTTAACAAACGTGTTGTGGAATGTCTCGGCAACAGCGCGCACATCACATATCCGCTCTACCGTTTAAATTATATTGTAAAATGTGGGTTATATCGGTTAGTGAACAATGAACACCGCGCCAACATCTTAAGCAATGATCAAAGGTTGTGAGGCCGGTGCAAACATATCGATTGCAGCATAAAACGGAAAGTTGAACGACAAGCTGTCCAACAACTCCGGTGTTTATTCTATTCTAAATGGGCACACGTGTTTTCTGACAAGTTTAATTTTTTGAATTTTGAGCGGGAAAAAGTTTATTTACGAACACATCATTGGATAATTGAATATCGAATTATAAGAAAAAAAAGGAAAGAAATAACAGAAAAGCAAAAAGAGCGCCATCAGTCCGTTTTTAGCCAAATAATAATTGAACTGTACTGTGGAAGCGTGCAAGAGTATTAGTTTGGAAAAAAAATGACTACTGTAATGCACAAGTAGTAGTCGCCACAATACAAATTGTTAAATGTAAATAGAAATATATGAGAAGCCACAAAAATGTAATACAGTGAAAAGTCCCAGGGAGTATTACAATAAGTGATTGGTGAAAAAAAAAACAGAAAACTGTTATGCAAACACTTCTCTTGTCCGATTTGGCGCCAATGGGGAGCGTGTGGCGAAACGAGGTGCAGAAGTACAGAGTAACCGGCCGAAAGTCCGGAGACGTGTCATGCCATTATTCCCATCCCCTCCATCGCCAACCCATATCAACAACAATAACTTTTCATCGTCTCACTGTTTTCCTCTTTTGCTTTCTTTTCTTTGTACGCAACACACATTGCTCGTTACATCACATTGCTTCGTCAAAACCACTCGGTCATTTCTCTTTCATTTTGCCTTCATCATTATTATTTTTTTCCTTGTTTTTGGCGGAATCTTAATCATTTCCAATTTTGTGAACAATCTCAGTTCTCTTGTTTACGGTCCGTTTCTTTTGATTGTTTCGGTGACAATCGGACAACAACAATAGTGGGAAAACGGTGAGTAATCATGAGTGACGATGGAACAGGTGCAATGGAATCACTTTTGGCCGCCGTAGAGGCGGCAGTAGCAACCACCGGCACAGAGAAATCAACACCATCCGAGTCACAAAATCTAAGAACTACTGATGATGACAATAAAAATTCAAGATCAAATTCCCCACAAAGACCAACAACACATGATCAACATGCTGATGACCATAAGCAGTACATGACCACACCAAGAGCTCCTACGAATTCACCGAAATCCTTATCTGCTTCTGATGAAATCTCTGTTAGTGTGCCCACATCTCATCATCAGCATCAAACTCCGCAGCGACCAAAGATATCAACAGTAGCTCCACGCATTTCAGTGCCTTCCACATCATCTTCACAACAAATTCTAATCGTACCGCGTATTGATTTACCACCACCACCACCACTCCCACCACCTATTCCATCACCTCCTCCCATGCCACCTGCTTTACCGATTTCACTTCCTCCAATATCTATACCAACTCAATTGCAGAAGCTTCCGAGGCGACTACCGATACAGTCTATGCCTATGCCTTTACCAACACCAGGGAGACAAAAGCTGATACCTGCATCATCATCACGTCCTATCGTTACTGCAGTTGCTACTTCATCTGTTGGTCTATCTACTGGTAGCAGTAACAGGAAAAAGAGTAAAAACGAAAATATCGGAAATCGTATTGTGATGACTTCACCAAGGTCTAAAATCGTTTCAATTGTCGATAACACACGTCTCGTTGACCCTGTTACTTCAAAAAACAGTAATTTATCAACTCCGAAACTGACTCATTTAAAACCATCCTATCAGCAACATGTAATCGAAACTACTCCTCGTCGGTATGTGCCGATCCCACCCCCTACATTATCAACACCAATTTTTACATCAACAGCAATAGCTTCGACATCGACTCCGGCTGCAGTCATTAGAAAACATTCGACACCTGCGCGAGTGACAGTTATAAAAAATTCCACACGACCCGCTAATTTAAATATAAATGATAGCAACGATAATAGTACGCCGGCACCGGTACCCACGACACCCATCCGTCCTCAGCAGCGTCGACAGCCACGTTCCACACATACCCAAACCCCGACAACAGCTCTAGAGCTGACGACTCCGACGTCAGTGCGAACGAATACGCAAACACCCAAGAAAGGAGCACGTGTATTTTCGGCACGTGAAAAAGTGGTGCTTGAAGCGAATTATAAAAAGAATAAGTTTCCAACAAGAGGACAGATGAATACAATAGCAATAGCGCTCGGAAAAACTCTTGAAAAAGTTCGTACGTGGTTTAATAATCGTCGTGCACTTGATCGAAAATTAGGACATGATGTTATTCGCAACACTCCAATTCCCGTCACACCGGCTACACCATCAAGTTATTCAACACCTCGTGTTGTTCAAAGTGTAACTGTACCTGTGGATGAAAAGGATGTAGTCGGTCAAATGAGAGAACATCAACGGCAAGAAGAAGAACAAATGAAAAATGAAGATCTTGATGTTATCTTACCAGATGATATTGACTTTGATTTATCGACCGTATCACCTGGTCCTACACCAACATCGACGAGAAGGAGACAACGACGTGGTGGTGCTTCTGTTGCCGCAACTGTCACGCCACGTAGTGTTGATATATCAACTTGGCAACAACACGAAGAATCACAACCGCAAGCACCGCAATTACATCGACAAGAAGTATTGTACCCCCCAGAACAACCACCAAGAGTGACTGCCGAAGCAACTATGGAAAGACAATTATCGTCTCAATCACCTGCTTTATATCCTCCACCATTACATTCATCCACATCACTTCCCATTATAACGCCGAACAAAACACGTGACAACGAAGAAGGAGAAGAACCAGGAACAGTTCGTCGCGAATTGAATTTCGGACAACATTGGCAACAACAAGGACATCCACATTTGTATTCTTCAGCACTTCCAGTGAGTAGTAACGTGGTTGTAGGAGTAAAGAGAAGATCTACTGAAATTGAAGAAAGCGGTGATCATGTAGACAGGGGGAGAAATGGTACTGGAAGGAAGGGAAGGTTAAGAAGAAGGTTATCAAATGAAGATGAAGATGAAAGTAGACGAAGAGCAGGTATAGGTACAGATGCTAAAGCATCAAGAGAAGGAGGAGATGATGATGATGATTTACCGATTGCAATGATGGGAAAGACTAAAAATACACATAGAAATGTTGATTCACAAATACAGGAAAGTGAACAGCAAGCTGCAGCGAGAGATCATGTTGACAATGAACGTGAACGTGAACGTGAACGTGAAAAAGGATATGGAGTGATTCGAAGATTGCCTAGATAAATTTTGTTTTTTCTAAATGATAACTATTTTGAGTATTAGTTGATACTCGTACTCCCCAGTTTTGACTTGTACTCACAAAAAAAACATTGCACCGCTTATAGTGATGAGTATTACCTCGTACTCGATAGAACACTGAACATTATAAAATTTAATTTTAAAATAATGACACACATTGTGTGAAAGAAAAAAGATTTTTCATACGTGTAAATTGATTTTGTTTTTGGAGAGGCGTGACGTGTCAAGTGTTTCGGCCGTAAACAATGAATCATCAGTGATGATGCATTTTGCGGGTGGAAATTGATCCATAGTGCAGTTATATAAAGAATGGGTGAATTGGGTAATTTCTGTAACTTTGTTAAGTGTTTTGTTCAGTCTGCATTGTTTACATCGTTGCCCCAATAAATCAACCAACCAACGAATAGAACTATCTACATTTGGTGACTATTCGCGACGGCGCCTTTTCTTTGACCCTTGGAGTGGAAAGGTCCAAGTTTGTTTGTGGCGTCTGGACAAGAAATTTGTGGTGTGTTCATCGTCACCACCGCTTGTAACCAACCAGCTTCGGCGCCGGCGGCAGTGCATTTAGACAAGACCGTGAAAAAACCGTGAACAGAGCGAAGTGAACGAACCACCGGAGAGGAAACAACTTCAAGACATACTCATTTTATAATATCATACCATTCCACTTGAACTAACTGCCTGTCCCTGCCCTTTGAATAAAAGAATGCTTCGTTCTCTTCTGCGACACCGGGTCTTAAACCCTACATCAAACTTCCGCCGCATCTCTACATCATCTTCACCATCTTTGTCATCTTTGTCATCTTTGTCATCTTCACAACTAACATGTAATAATCCCCTCTTCCTCATTCATCATCAACATGTATCACCACTTAGACATCTTATCAGCAACCGAAATTTCTGTTCATCGCCAACTACTTTCGCCACTCAGGACAATTCAACATCATGGTCATCATGGTCATCATCACCAACATCTTCTCATGAATCCACTTCCACCAACGAAGATGAAGATGAAGATGAAGATGAAGAAAGTCTTCAAATGCTAGCTTCTCGTTTCCTGTCACTTTCAAATCCACCCAGATTAACATTTTTATTAGGTGGACCAGGATCAGGTAAAGGTACATTAGCATCTAAACTACCGACCACACATATATCTGTTGGAGCATTATTACGCACGGCGTGTACATCCGGATCAGCACAATCACGTGCAATATCTGCGATAATGTCACGTGGTGGAGTAGTTCCATCCGAATTATCAACTCGAGTACTTTTAAGTCATCTTCTAACATTAGAAAGTGGGTGTGAAGTTTTAGTTGATGGATTTCCAAGATCTTTTGATAATGCAATTTTATTTAATTCCTTGGGTTTACAAGCAAAAGTCGTCATTGCGATAGAAGTTGGTGATGATGTTATGAGAATGAGGTTACGTGAACGGGGAAGAAGAGATGATGTTGACAACATTGTTGAAAAAAGATTAATTCAATTTAGAAATGAATGGGAATCTATTAAAGAATTTTATAAACGGAGACAACTATTGGTTGTTATTGATGGAGAGGGAAGTGCAGATGTTGTACTTCAAAGATATTTTGATGCTATGAAGGAATTTGAAAGTGGTCGTCATCGATCAACACGATGAAACTACAACGTCAAAATACCTTTTTTTTTTGTTTATTGAAGTAACTTGCGGTTTGGTTGGGATTTTATTTTTAGCTTGTTGCCCCCATCTGCTTGTTACAAACGGTATAATTTTTGCCACTGCCAACCACAACCCAATTTTGTTTCGTTTTTTTGATATTACTCGCGACCTGTTTCGCACAAACATCAATAAAGGAATAACTGTATATTATTTCATTCTCTCCTGGAGAAAATGTCAAGAGCAGTTTAAAAAAAAACAACAAAGAACTTGAGACTACGCTTAAATCACAACAAAACTTTTCCGTGATATACTATGTCTATGATATATACAAAAACAGAAACATTATTCATTTGAAGAACAAGCATCGATAACATCCTGAGTAATAGGTAATACATTCTTATCATCAGAATCATCAGTTAAAACACGTCGAAGTAAGAAACAACTCCCTCTATTACCTCTTACAATTCGATACTTATCAGAAAGTACTGTAATATCTTGCCATCCGTAAGTCTTTTTTCCTAATAATTTAAATGGTACAGGATATGGAAGTCTGAAACTACCATTGAAAAATGAGAACCAACCTTCATTAAAGCGAAGTGAAATTCTATTTTCTTTAATATTCATCACGCTTGCCTTCACGTTTAACACAGTACCTCCTGGTAAAGAAACCCGTGTCACAACATGTTTAGGAGATGATGAACCGAGGATGAGTTGATCAACTGTAGGTGATAAAGATAAAAGCGTTCGTTGAAGAAGAGACGCTGACGATGGACGATCTGTTAAAACTGATCGCCATTGTCCAAGAATTAAAGGTGATGTGTTCAAATCAATAGTTGGCAGAAGTGGTGTGAATGATGTTTCTAATTCTGATATTAATGATTGGATGTCTTTGTTGCTGTCATTGAATGTATCAGTGGTTGTTGATGTCAATGCTGAATCTAGTTGGTCCAGAAGTCTTTTAATATTTGGAGATAGGGATAGTGATGGTGATGGTGATGGTGATGGTGGAGAGGGTGTTTGAGAACAGATTAGACATCGAAAACGGCGAGATGCGGATGGAAGGGGAAGGAGGTGAGTGATAAAAGAGGTCATAATTGATCAGTTGATCCGCAAAAATATTACTTTGGTTTGGTCCTACGCTGCCACTAATTCTGATCCGCCACAAATTGAAGTTGTTCAACGACACAAGCAACTGGGAGGTGAATAAATTATTTAAAATTTTCAGATATTCAGCAACTGCAGATATAAGCTAAATATTTCTCGGCCAATGAGAGGGCATAAATCTATCAATAGCAACCTCCTCTTCTGGAAAGAGGGGTGGGGGGGGGGGGGGGGGGGGGGGGCGGGGGGGAGCGGCGTTACCCAGATTTCTAAATGGGCTCTTGGTTGTACGGTTGCCTGTAAGTTGGGCACCTCGACTAATATCTTGCCCTTTATTAAGGCAACAACGTGGGAGTCGCCCTCTCTCGCTCCCCCGTCAAAGGAGATGGACTGTCTCCGCTTGCGCCGTAGATGTACGTTGCGGCGTCCGACGAGGATGCACAGAACAAGGCACGTGTGCAACAACCACGATTTCAACGGGCTGCGTTGCACTGTCCGATGCAATCTGACAAGACAACGGCATGGGGACACCTTTTGTCATGCGGCTCATCTTCGGACTTTCTCGTGGCGGTTAACCTCGGTCGACACGTTTTAATCCATGTTCTCTTATCGCCGTTCATAGAAGGGCGTACAAAACTCTCATTTAGAAGTCCGTACAGAACTTCGCCGAAAACCACCCGGAGACTGTGCACCGTCATCTCCAAAGACGTTATGTCGCTTATGCTGTGCGGTCTGAAAATTGGTGGGCGATATCAGGAGCAATGCCCAGTGCTTCGTTTAGTTTCGACCTTTGTTTGGGTCTGATTTGACTACGGTTTGCATGTCCTAGAGGCGCTCTTCATCGCTCTGAGCACCAGGCTTTTCCTTGTTGTTAGCCTACTGTTGATGACATGGAAGAGTCATCTACACTCCTCCAGGTGAATAAACAATTCAGTCATCTCCTCAAGGAAGTTTTTACGGTTGTTGAAGCAGCACGATCCAGGTGCACACACTACGTGGAAAAAGATGTATAAAATACCTACTTTGAGGGCTACACTCAAGCTGCACAGGTTTCGAATTTGGTGGTTTACAACTTCAAGGGAGAAAATGTTCACGAAACCATCAATTATCCGGGCTGATGTCACGACTGAAGCGTGGCAGAGAAATCGGGTCGGATGTTCCCCAATCTTAGCAACGCAATGACGCCACCGGGAAATTTGAGGATATAGTGGCTTTGTGATACAAACAGTCCAGGGAAAATTGTTTCAGCTCGGAAAACAAACAAAATAAGTGATATAAAGCAAGATGCTGTCCTAAAAGATATAGAAATTATTATGCAGCGTAATATACGCAGCGTGCGATATTTGTCCTAATGGGTATTAAAAACATAAAAGCACCCTTTGATATACCTAAACAGTTTTTTAAATAGTCCTTTTGGACTATTTAATTTAAGAAGCGTGGAAGATCGCTACATGTTGTCAAAATGGTCCAAATTTGGACACAGATGTTATCCAGGAGATGCTTAATCGTATCAAAAAAACCCAGAGAGAATTCGTTTCTTTTCAAGATTGGTAGAACTGACTAAATATACACCACTTTTGACACCTCAAAACGTCTAAATAGTCCTTTTGGACTATTTATTGATTTTGGCCCCCTAATTTTAATGA